>VWZN01013571.1:703-15237 GCA_013396955.1 Regulus satrapa | reverse complement strand
GTGAGGCCCGGGGCCGTGGGGTGCTGGTGTATTGCCGGTGTTCCCTCTCCCGGCAGGAGACAGCTGCTGCAATCCGGTGAGCATGGGCTACATCCAGAAACTGGTGCAGAAAAAAATCCCGGGGATTTACGTCCTGTCGCTCAAGATCGGCAGCAACATGATCCAGGTGAGGCGGGCGTCGCTCGGGGGTCGGCGCGCAGGGGGGGGGCTGCCGTGCCTGTGGTTTTAACAGGAGCCCACGAGGATTCCTGCTGTGCTTTCCCTGCTAATTTTCTCTTCTCAGTGAGGTAAACAGCTTTGGCAGGTAGAACCCGATAAAGTCCGGTTAATACCTGCAGAAAAGCACTGGGGGGGGGAAAACAAATCCCTGACCTAAATTGGATTAATATGCAAATCCGCTGATTAGCACACTCTAACCGCTGCAGGTAATACGTGGGATGGATGCCGGGCTGAGGCAGAGCTTTATCCCTGGCCATAATTCTTGCAAACATTAATTACTTCGGTGTAATAAATGCATGTCTGTACCTCCGTGGGTTCTGACAGCTTTCTGTAGTCCTGGGGAATTTCTTTAAAATAATTTCTCTGGACAACGTGCAGTGGCTTTCTGGGTTCTGGAGAAGTTTGATTTTTATATATTAATAAAATCCAAAGAGACCTAAATTGTGAAGAGCTTTGGGGAAATGTCACTGTCCCGTGCCAGCCAGAGCAGCACGTGCTAAAGGGAAGTGTCAGAGCTGGGATTTCACTTCTGCCCCCGTGAAAGCTCAGGTCCCTTTTCAAAACCACACAAATCAGTTTGCAGAGCTTCCAACAGGCAAAGGTACAAATGCCCCGTCCCGATCTGACCCCTCAGGATATGGAGAACAGCTTCTTCATGAACGTCAACGATCAGGTGAGGGAGGTGTGCAGCCAGCTGGCCACGGACCCTCACCTCCAGGGAGGCTACAACGCCATGGGCTTCTCCCAGGGAGGCCAATTCCTGTAAGTCTGTGCCCCTGCTCCAGCCCCAGCGACTCCTGCTGGGGTCAGCTCCTCCTTTTAGACCCTCCAGAAGCTCTCAGTGGTGCTACGCTCCCAAAAGCAGCAGGTTGTGTTTCCCACACAGCCCTGCTCTTCCAGGCGGGGGTTAAACCCCTTGGCAAACGTTCCACAAGTGCCCAAGCCCACGCAGAAGCCGCAGCCGTGGTGGCCTGGGCGGGCTTTGCTCAGCTCCTTCCTCCTCTTCCCCCCACAGGAGGGCTGTGGCCCAGAGGTGCCCTGCTCCTCCCATGCTCAACCTCATCTCCGTCGGGGGACAGCACCAAGGTAGTGTCCCCTGCAGCTGTCACCCCCTCCTGGGTGTTTTTTTGGGGGGGTCTGGTCACTTTCCTGTGGGTTAAATTGTCCCTTTGTTCTTGTCTGGGTCTGCTGATCCGTTTGGCCCAATTAGTGTTTGCTGAGTTCGTTATCTTGATCTTGCTTAACTGGCGGTGGAAAGGGCACCTCTGCCAGGAGCTGGCTTCAGTGCCTGGCTAGGGTTCTTACACACCTCGGGAGGAGTTGTTTTGGGAGGAATTCCTGCAGGTTTGTGACACTGAACCTTCTGGGTCATGGGGGTATTTTGCAATCAGCATCTGGAAGGCCAAAGCCCCCAAGGAAAGGGAGGTATGGAATGGAATGGAGTTAAGAGTGGCTGGCAGTGACTTTCAAGGAGAATTCCACATCTCCTGGAGTGTGTTTTTCTTTGGAGTGGAGAGGGAAGGTTTGTAGGGAGCTCCCAGCGCTCCCCATCCCTTATCCCTGCCCCAGCTCCCGGGGCAGCAGGGCTGTCTGAGGAGCTGCCCTGGCTGACTCTTGCTGCTCCTCTGCACCAGCTGCTTCTCGTGCAGCGCGAGGGGCCGAGGGATTTTTTTGGCTGACGGAGCTGTCTCCCTGCCCCAGGGGTGTACGGCTTCCCACGCTGTCCCGGGGAGAGCTCCCACCTCTGCGACTGGATCCGAAAAACCCTGGATCTGGGAGCCTACACCAAGAAAGTGCAGGAGCAGTGAGTACATCCCCCCAGGCCAGGCCACGCCAGCGGCTCTGCCCTTCCAGCCTGAGCTTTGGTTTCTCCCCTCTGCAGCTTGGTGCAAGCAGAGTATTGGCACGACCCCCTGAAGGAGGAGGACTACAGGAAAAACAGCATCTTTCTGGCTGACATCAACCAGGAGAGGGTAAGGACGGAGCTGACCTTACAAGGGAAGGGTGAGGTTGAAGAGCAGGCAGCTCCCCTGGCTCTGGGCTCTCCAGTGGCCTTCATGTGTTCTCCTGCTTCCATCCAGGGCATCAACGAGACCTACAAGAAAAACCTGATGGCTCTGAAAAAGTTTGTGATGGTGAAATTCCTCAACGATACCATGGTGGACCCTCCGATCTCTGAGGTGAGGAAGGCAGGGCAGGTTTTGGGGCTTTCCTTCTCTCTGGTTTGTCCTTTGGTAGCAGAGGGACAGGCTGGGCACCAGCAGGAGCTGCTGGAAGCCAGTTTGGCTCCTTTGAGCCCTTCATTGGCTGTTTCTTAATTTTTTAAATCCATTTTTATGCAGTGGTTTGGGTTTTACAAAAGTGGCCAAGCCAAGGAGACCGTCCCACTGCAGGAGACCTCGCTGTACAAAGAGGTGAGTTCTGGGGGCTGGGAGCTTCTGCTGTGTCCCCTCTTTACTGGGGACCCCACAGCTCTGCTCTGCTCACTCCTGGGGCACTGCCTCCCCCTGCCAGGAGCTGTTTGTTTGGGGAGAAATTCCCTCCAGCCACTCCTGGTGTAACTCAGGGGATGCCACTGGTGGTTCCTGCCTGGCTCAGGCTCTCCCTCAGTGTCCCGAGCTCTGCTCCTGCCCCCAGCCTTGCTGCAGGAGTCCCCTGGAATCCCCTTTCCCCCTCCCCGAGGAGAGGAGCAGAGGTGGAATCTCCCCTTCTCCCCGCAGGACCGCCTGGGGCTGCAGGAGATGGACAGAGCAGGGAAGTTGGTGTTCCTGGGGGTGAAGGGGGATCACCTGCACTTCTCAGAAGAGTGGTTTGACAGCACCATCCTCCCCTTCCTGCAGTGAGGCCCCTCTGGGAGCACGGGGCAGGGTTCTTCTCTGTAACCAACACCAGCCACTGTGCAGCAGCACTCGGTGCTTCCGAGCCTGCAGGGATTTGGGGAACAAGAGGGAGGTTCAGCTCAGCGGGCTCTGCCAGGATGGAATCCCCCTCCCCTCTGGGCAGGGCCTTGCTCTCATTGCCACACTCCAGCCTGCACAGGGCCTGGCCAACCCACGGGAGTTCTCTGAGCTGTGCCAGAGGTTTGCTCTCCACGCCCTGCAGGACACCCTGGCAGTATTAACCCAACTCACCAGTGCAGGGATCAGCAACTCTCACTGCTGTATGAATCATGTTACAACCCCTCCTTCAAGGGGAAAAGCCAAATTTAGGGGGTTTCTGGGGGAAAAAACAAAAAAAAGAGGGTTTAGAATTCAGCAGTATTAGCAGCTTGAACAGTTTTCAACTAATGTCTTGGTTTATTTTCTTTTGTACAACTGAACTCAATAAAGAGCTTTCCTTCTGAACAACTAAAATAAAGCTTGGACAACTACTGACTTTGTTTGGAGGGGGGCTGAGAAAGGTCTGGGAAAGTATTCAAAGGAATCCAGGCAGGGTCAGCTCCCCTGTGCCCCCAAAAAGAGACAAGAGCCACAGTAATGAGCAAGTTGGCATTAACTTTATTCTATCTTCTGTATAATCTTAAGTACATAAGAAAGGTTTTTTTCACAAGCCTCAGGAGAAGACAAGTACAAGTCACAGGACAGTTTCAAAATTTAAAAAAAAAAAAATTTGCATAATTTTTTCTTTTTTTTTCTTTTTTCGTAACTTTTGTACTAGAGAAAAAAGAACATTGACACTTTACAGAAGAAATGCATTTAAGATATGCTTATGCCACCCGAGGCGTTGGAAAAATGAAGGTCAAAGCACGTGCAGCTCCCTTTTATGGGTCAGTACAGTACTGTGTGATCCATCACTCTGCTCCAGGGCCCTGGAACAGAGGCTACGAGCTTCCACCAAAATAAAGAGCCAAGCAAGAGAAGGGAGGGGAAAGGGGGAGATTTCAGTGGGGGCTGATTGCAGATGAGGAAGAGAGTGATGAACCGACTTGATCCCACTCGGGTATTTACAACTCTGCACTACTGACCTGGGATGGAGGAGACCCTTCCTCTGGGGAAGGGGGCAGGGTCAGAAGAAACCATCCTGGGAAGACTGAACCTGAGTTCAGCTACTCCAAGAAGGGCAAAAGGTGCCCTGGTGAAGGTGGGAGGGCTCATGGAATCATGAGAGGTGCTCAGCTCCAGGCTGCTGGGTAGTGCCACCGCCGCAGCCTTCCCGTGGCACTGGGGAATGAAAGCCTCCTGTCATGGCACAATCAGGAATGCACTGAGCTAGTGGGAATGATGGAAGAGAAATCAGGGTGGAATTGGCCCAGCTCCTCAGCCTTTGGTCCGACAAAACCGTTCCTGTGTCCTGTGATGCCAGCAGCTGGGAATGAGCAGCTTCCAGGACCTTCCCGAGGCAGCTGCCCGAGGAGCTGGGTACTGTGGGCTCGGACAGACACCGTCACTCGTTAAGAAGGGGACAACAATTCCTCTCACACGAACAGTTTCGCTTAAAGGCAATACAAAAAACAACACTCTGAAAGCCAACTGCCAGGACTGGCCGTGAAGTTCACCGAGACTCTGATCGATTGGTGCGAGTTAGATGGGACAAGGGGAGAGAAAAAAATACACCTTCCTGCTGAGAGAGGTGGACAAATCACTGAGCCACCACCTACCCCAAGCCCCAGGCAGAGGAATCTCAGTGATGGCAGGCAGCTGTGTCCCCCGGGTAGAAGAGAAGCAGTTTGAGAGCAGAAAGGTACAAGAAATCTAAGAGAATCATCTGAAAGCAGATTTGTCCCACAGCAGGGCCAGGGGAGGGCGTGTGCCTTGGAGCTTTTCGGCTTAGCCAGCAATTTCTGTCACAGTGGTAACCAACTTCTGACCGTTCCACACTGTCTTGAACTGTTCTGGGACAGGGAATTCAGTCTGGAGGGTAAAAACAGAAAACTTTTCTCAAAACTCAGTTTCTGACCGAGATCAGTAACCACTCCCACCCCCCTGCTCCTGGCATTTCTTTCCTCAGCTTTGTGCTGTTACCTCCTGTACCACCACTGCTGCCTGTTCTGCCCCTAAGAGATCCCGAGGAAGAAGCAGCTCTCACAAACCAACAATAATCTTATTTACAGATGTTTTTTCCTGTTTTTTTTTTTTAAATTTTTAAAATCAGATCATCATTCACAACCTCCAAACTCTACAAACTGTCCCATACTGTACCCACCACTCCCTGTGCAGGGCTCCACACGCACGCCCCAGCCCCGGGAAGAGCTGTAAGGAGGATTCCAAAGCAGCACTTACAAAGTCCCCCCCCTCGGTGGGGATGAGGACGTTCATCTCCGAGGACTTGGCACTGACGATCTCGCAGTCGAGGGAGCTCTTGCTCAGGTACACGTGGCACCCATCTGTCTTGTTGATGGAAATCGTTGGCACTTTACCCATGACCTGGAGGGGCCAGAGCAGAATTAGGACATCCACAGCATTTTTATATTTTTCTTTTTGGTGTGTTTTCTTTGGTTTGACTCCAAGCCCTCCCTGTGACAATCGCAAAGCATTCAAATATTCCCACCTTTAGCAAAAATCCAACATTTTTGCTTTTTGGTTTGCAATTGTCTCAAATTCCTTGTTCTGATCTCTTTAGAACCAAACTTGAGCCAGCACTGGGCAAACTGACCATCTCAAATCAGATGCCCAAACTTGAACTGGAATAAATCCTACTGCTGGCCTCCTGCTTTGGCAGCCAAATGTGCTTTCAAACTCACAGAGCCTCAGCTCTTACCCCAAGCCCTCAAAGACCAATTTCAGCCCTTTCCCAAGGGACAGATGGCGTTTCATGGACGTTCTCCACAGCTGCACATTCCTGGTCTGGAAATAAAACTGCTCCAGAGCCAGGAGAGGGAACAGGTCACTCACCTGAACTTTAACATCCCTGCTGTTGATGATCTCTACAATGCCCACCACGTCATCAAACACCAGACCCAGCTTCTTGCAGTTATCTATAAAGAAAAGCAGATCAGGGCACAAAGATTTTGGAGGTTTCAGCTCCTGCACACACAGCAGCAGGCAGAGGCAGCTTTCAGGGCTCTCCCCACTCACCGAGGGTGATGGAGTTGATCTTGCCTTTGATTTGGAGTGTGCTGTTTGTGCACTTGAAGACATATGCTACCTGCTTCAGCTCTGTGTCACTGATGACCAGGTTGGTGGCATTCTCCTGGTTTTCCTGGAAAGGCAAGAGAAACACAGTTCATTTTCTGAATGCAGAGCAATTAATCCATTAGTTTTTTTTTAAAAACGAACAGGTGCCTTCAGGAGAAATGTCTCCAGAAGAGCCCCCTTTGCTTCTTCAAAGCTCCCATCCCTCCAAGCCCAGGCACTCACCACTCTCCACTTTTTGCCTTCTAATTCTAGCAAGGGAGGTGCCTTCGGGGAGGTGCCTTGGGAGGGATTAGCATTACAGGCTGGTTTGGGAGCAGTGAAAGGTTTGGGGCCGCTTCTCACAGGGCCCCCTTGGTTCTTCAGGGCTGGGTTCTTGTGGGTTTTCATGTCATCTGAGACGTGCCTTAAGCCTGCAAGAGAAGGCAAACCTGAGACCCAGCTCTCCTCTGGGAATGCAGCTCCACAAACACCAGACATCAGTGGTTACACTGATCAAGATAACCCTGGTGAAAACACAAATCAGCTTCTGACACTGAGGCTAAGTTGGGCCCAAGTGTGAGCGACAGGAAGGGAAGGAGGAAGCAGGAAATGCTGGTGCAACATTGACAAGAACACAACGTGAACCACAGAACCAGAGAGTGCCATTCCAGTCTTCCATTCTGCAGCTGGAAAAAGCCCTGCACCTCATGTCCTGATGTGCTCACCAGGTAACACACAAAAAAAAAAAAAGGGGAAAAATTTAGTGCAAACAACAGCTGTGAAACTGCACTTTTTTGTACCAGAAACATGCAGGCAACCAAAGGGCTCAGCCTTGGGCATTCAGAGGTTCATGCCTTGTTCCACCTGCCAGATGAGGGTGACAATCCTCCCCCAGGAGTGCTCACTTTGTCCCACCCCAGCCTGGGAGCAGAGGGGTTTTTATGTGCTTCTGAAGCAGGTGCACTGAGGGACAGCAGGAAGACGAGGAGCAGCAGCACGAGGAGCAGCAGCACAGCAGTTCCCTCCTCCCCGTGCCCCCACGTACCCGAGGTGATCCCTTCTCCCCGGTTGATCTGGGCGAAGAGCGCCGAGCGCGAGGCCGAGTCGTCCGTGCTGGAGCTCACGGGAGCAGGAGGAGGAGGAGGAGGCCCTGGAGGCGGGGGTGCAATCCCAGCCGGGGGAGCAGGTGCTGCTTTAGCCCCTGCTGTGGCTACAGGACCCTGGAAGAGCAGGGGAGAGGAGAGGCGCTGGCACCAGCTGCGTTTGTGGCGCGGTGATGCCGCCAGGCTCGCCCCGGAGCTCCCTGCCGGAGCCAGCACTCACTGTTTTGCTCCAGGTCAGCCCCGTGGTGTGGTACTCTTTGATGTAGGCCTGCAGCTCCGTCCAGATGCTCAGATAAGCTTTCACCCAGTCCACTTGTTTTTTATCTCTGAGAACACAAGGAGATCAGAGAAGGGGGAATTAAAGGCCGAGGAAAGCGGCCGTGGTCAGACGCCGGAGCAGCCCCGGCACGCTCAGCTGGCCAAGTTCAACAACATCCCTAAGAGAAAAGGTGAACTTACACATCCTTGTACTCCTTGAGGATCCGGTTGGTGTAAAACATGGCAGCATCAGTCATTTCCTTCACGTAGGGACCAGGCTTTGGAGCCTAGAGCAGAAAGAACATGTTGGCAGTGAGCAGCCCACCAGGGAGCCAGGCTCTCCCCAGCAGCCCAAGGAAAACCCTTCCCACTGGATTCCTCACCATGGCCACCCAGCCCAGGGCTGGGATGCTCTCGCTGACTGCTGATAAGTGATTGAACAGTTTGCTGCCACGGTTCTTCTCCCTGAAATTCTGCACGGCCTGGATCTGCTCCGAGATGGGTTTGAGAAGGTCTGAGAAGGCGTTCTGCACAACGACACACAGGGACAGCGACAATTAAGGAGATTAATTAGCACGGCTCTGGAATGGCCGCACAGCTGAGGTGATGGTGACTGGGAACAAGATTCCAGCTGGCACCAGTGACTGCTCCAGCTCCTGTCCAGGCCTGGCCCTCTCCAAGCCAGGCTTGGTCCCACAGCCCAGCCCCTCCAGGGCTGAAGTCATTGCTCCCATCGGATCGGCGCTGTGGGAGAACGCCAAGAACTGTGACTCATGTTCAATCCAGGAGACACTGACAAAGCTTGTTAGTAACGAGGACAGAAATAGCATTTGCCTTTCCTGGGTTCTTTTGTTCCAACACAGTTTGGCAAATTTTTCCTCTCCTCCACGAACCCTCGGAGAAAGGGGTGCTGGGCAGGTTTGGCAACCAGAGTCTACAACCAGAGTCCCAGAAAGTTCAAAGGTCACCCCCATCAAGCCAGACATCAGGATTCCAGTTATTTCCCAAGTCAATCCTTTAGTATTTGGATGGTAAAAATGTGTTCCTGTGCGCTGTTCCCCTGGAATGCTGACTGGAAGTGCCAGAAGTGCTCTGGGGTCAGAGCACAGTTAAGAGCCAGTTCCACATTCCCAGAGATGCCTCTGAGGCAACTTTTACTTCCTTTAGCATCGGAAAATCTCCTGCTGGTGGCAGCAGAGAGGGACAAATTTGGGCAAAACTTGCTTTCCAAAGCCTCAGCTTCTGTTTTTGCTGCCCTTTCCTCTGTTAAGATGAAAACTGAGAGGTCTCAAGCACTGCTGGCCAGGCCACACTTTCAGAAGCTCCAGCCCAGCAGCACATTCCAGTCACAGGATGGGGAAATTCTTCAGCAGAAACACTGAGAGTTCACACATTTTGCATTTTAAACTGGCTGCTCCAGAACTAGACTCCTGCCAGACAACCTGCACAAAGAACTACCCTAGATTAAGGCTGTTCTTTGTTCATAATCCTTTATTTAAATAACGTGTCCGTGGGATTTGTGAAGCAAATTCTCAGGCTAGAGGCTGCACAGAGCTGTATCCCAGCAAGCCTGGTGAAACAGAACAACCCTCCAACGCTGATTTTGGGGAAAAAAGATGCAGATCTATTTTGCAGTGAATAGGAAAGGAGCACAGAAATGCAGCTCCCACAGTGTAAAAGCCACGACTGAGTGAGATAATAACTGCAAAGGAAAGCAAGGTGGGATCCCGTTGCTTGGGAAAAACAGTTCTCAGCAGGGAAAAGCCAATGCATTCAGGATCAGATTCTCAGCCACACATCCTGCTGAGAAGGAGCAACCCAGGGTAAAGTGTTAAATTACCTGCTAAGGACAAAATCAATCCTAAAAGCCCAGTGATTATTCAGAGGCCATTCAGTAGAGACAAGTGTCTGCTCTGCTGCTGGAGGGGTCTGATGCCTGAAAATCTCTGAGCATCACAGGATGAAAAACAGGAGCTCCACAAGTCCCAGGGTGGCTCCTGGCTCACACAAGATGCTGTCTGCAGGTTCTCAGGGAACACTGATTGAGCAGAGCTGGTGCCAGGTGAAACTCGAGACAGAGGCTGCGAGCTGACACCCCCCCGGGCTGCTCTGACAGCTCCACTTGTCGCTGTAACAACTGGGAAATGCCAATTCTGCAGCTTCCAGAACCAACACCCTGGATTCTGCCCGATATTGGGGAGCACCCAGAGCAGCTCCTGCCTCCAGCGAGCATCCCCAGTCCTCGTGCAGTTTCTCATTTTGGCCCAGCCCAGCTTCCCCCGACCCCAGAGGTTTCTGATCAGGGATTTCCCCCACTCACCTCTGCTGGCTGCTGATGCTGAGATGCCACCACCAGAAGAGCCCTCTCGCTCATCAGGCCTGCGTGGACCATCTCAGCCTAGGGACAGACACAAATATGAGGGAGATTCCCCCTGTGCCACGTGAACAAATCATCCCACCCGAGAGGAACCAGCCACACCGATCTCAAAGCACATTCCTGGGAAACCCTTCCCTAGAGAACATCACCAGAGAGTCACAGCTCAGGGCTGGGGAGTTTTCAGGCCTCCTGAAGGCCAGGCACTTAAGGGCTCCCAGGAGAAGGTTTGATTCATGCCGTGTGTGTAGGTGGCAACCTGGAGGTTATCTGGGCATCTGCTTTGGATCCTCAGGGATTGTAAAGATCCAGTGCTAGAGGAATGCAGATTCTGACAGCAAACTTGGCCCTAAGGACAGGCAGCACCTCAAGAGCAGAGGGAGAACAGGGTCCTTACATGCTTCTGCACATCCCCACCGACTTCTTTGCTGATCTTGGTGTACTCGGCCACCGGCCCGGCCAGCAGGGCATCGAAAGCCTGCACGTACTGAGCCACTCCTGTGGACAAAAACCAGAGCACAGGGATCACCAGGAGCATCCCACAGCCCTGGGCTGCACCTCCCACCTGCAGGAGGCTCAGCCCAGAACTGAGGAACTCTGCAGCCACAGAGTTTTCATCTTCCCAGGGCAGCAAGCTCAGCCCCTGTGCCAGCCTCCCTCCCCTCCCAGAGTGTGCCCCTCTGCTCTGCACAGCTGCTGGCGCTGCCCTGGGGGTGCTCTGGGCCTCACCTTTGGCAGGGGCATCTCCACACATGCCAGAGCCTTGGCACACGGTCTCCAGGCGCTCCACAGCCTTCTCCAACCGCTCCACCAGCCTCTCCATGTCTGCTGCTGTCCACAACCTGCACACACAGGAGACAATCACCTCCGTCCTCAGGTGCCACAGAGGGTTTATGGCTGTCTGCTACAAGCTCTACCAGTTCCAGGAGGTTCATTCCTGCCACAGACGTACCCCCCACATTAGCAAAGACAGCTGGGTTACACAACAGCCTCTTGCTGTCGCCACACTCACTCCTCAATAGTTTCTATTCCTTTTTAAGGACTCCTTACGTGTGTAAGGACACACAACTTCCACCTTCTAACCTCGTAGTGACACCGCTCAGTGACACAAAAGCCTGTCCAGGTTCTCACTGCAGTCAGCTGCTGGCCAAAGTCCCAGCTGTGATTACACGGCTCAGCTGCTTTGCTGGGAGCTCACACGCTCCAGGTGAAAACTACTGGGTTTGAACCTCCCAAAGCATGCAGGAAGGACCCCCCCTGGAGTCCTGAATTGCTCCCAGGGGGGCATCTGCACAGCCAGCATCACTCCAGCACAGAGCCCGAGCTGCCCTGGGAGCAGCTGCACGAGCTGAGGAGGCAGAGCTGCTTCTGCAACAACGCGCCCCTGTCCTTCCTCTGCGGCTCTGCTGTCTGCAGCACCTCCCCTGCAGCCACTGCACAGGAAGGAGACTCAGGCACGCCAGCCATTTGCTGCAGCTCATCTGGAAAAAGTCTTAAAAGTCACATAAACTTTCCATTAATTACTGCTTTGCACCAAGCAACAAGACAGGTCACGCTCCCGGCACAGTAATGCCCAGGGAATGCAGGGAGGGAGCAGCAAAGTCACCAATGGCATTTTTATCTTATCACCACTCATCAAAAGACTTTACAGCATGAATCACACGGTGGCCTGGACACAGCTTCCTCCTGAAGTGGTTCTGCTGCAGAACCTGCAGAAGCTCAAACCCCTGCCTGGAGGAGGGGGTCCTTCCTAAAACATTCCCTAGAACGCTGGAGGAGGAAGGCAGGGTTTACTCAGCTGGACTGGATCCCCTCCGAGAGGAAACCTCAAGTCCTCACTCGAGTTTGGCTTTTGTTCGCAAACCCTCACAGCCCTGCTTCAAAGTGCAAAGTTTTCACCTCATTTCCAGAGGATGTGGGGCAGATCCAGCACCAGCCATGAGCCCAGCACCGATGTCACAAGACAAACAAGGCCGTTTCCCACCCGGGTGCTGCCCGCCCGCATCAGGCAGGACAGGGGGGCAGGGGAGCGGAGGAAGAGAAGCGGTTTCCTCCTCTGTCCACGGCGCACGAAACCGCACAGCAGCGGCTGGATGGCTTCCAGCCACACAAAAAAAAAGAGCCCAGAGTGAGCCCTGGGAGTAAGGAGCAGCTCTGCTCCTGTGATTCCAGCCCCGCAGAAAGGCCCGGCGCGGGATCTGCACCCGTGGGAGCGCAGCCAGGCTCTGCCTCCCCCGCTGCCAGCGCCGAGCGGGGGCTTTCCCCCCCCAAAAAAAAACCACCTGCCAGGGGAGCTGTGCCACGCTGCCACAGGGACGCGGCCCAGGGAAGGACACAAAGCCGCCCTTCTGCGCCGCGCTGAGCCCCGGCGCGTTCCAGGCGAGGCTCTAATCTGATCAGCCCCCGTGAGCCGGTGGCAAACCGCAGCTCGGATCAGGATTACCCAGCAGAAAGTCCAGATGGAGAGCTGCTTCCTACCCCCCGGCAGCAAAGCACATCCCCTTGGGCTCCGGGTGGGATTGACATCCTCAAATCGCAGCGTTCCTCAATTCCTTCCCCTCTCTCCCTTCCTCGTTTTTCCCCTTGGGCTCCGGGTGGGATTGACATCCTCAAATCGCAGCGTTCCTCAATTCCTTCCCCTCTCTCCCTTCCTCGTTTTTCCCCAGCCATGAACTCCTGGAGCTCGATCCCAGCTCTGCAAACCTGCTGCTGTCAGGCAGATGGAGAACTCATTTTAATTTCCTTCTCATGGGTGGCATTAGGGCAACTTAAAAGATAAGTCAGTCGGTAAATTGGCAGCAAAGTGAGAGCTAAGTGCAAGCAACCCCAAGTCCTGGATGTCAGTCCTTCCTCTTGACTCACCCTCCCTGTGCTCTTTGCCCCGTGGATGCAGCTATTTCTGCAGCCTGCATACCCACACGGAATGAAATTTTAAAAAAATCAGAGTTTGCAACCCAGGCATTAACGTTCGGCAGGGAAAATAAAAACAACCACCCGCCCGGAGCTCATCCAGTTTGAATGCAAAAGAATTGGACGGAAAGTGACAAACTGACTTCACAGGTCTCAGGGCAAAAATCCAGATCCTGTTTCCCTTCTCTGAAGAGGAAGGTGAGACACAGAGACCATCCAGGAGGGGTTTTTGCTCTCCAGACCATCCAGGAGAGGTTTTTGCTCTGCACATCAGAGGGATGAGGGAGACTTTTCCAGCTCCCTGTGCAGGGCTGGAGTTCTCTGACAGGGTGGAGATGCAGCTCCAGGACCACAACATGGGATTTAAACCCAGGTCTTGTTCAAATTCAATTGAACTTTGATTACCAGTGGAGCGGAAGCAGCAAACACACATTTATTTCACCCACGGCCAGAGGGGCCGTTCCTTTTCACAGCACATTTGTTCATCTATCAACTGCCCTTTATTCCCATCACAGCCTGGGAACCAACTCTGGACACGCTGTGCCACAAGCAGGCTGGGCAGAGCAATAAAAAGAGGGATTTTATTGGTAAAAAAAACATCACAGGTTTGGGGAACATCAAGGAGCTGGCCTGTCCCAGCCTCAGAGCGAGCAAATTCTAGGAAAAAAAAAAAAAAAATCACCAAAAATGAAATTATTTGCTTGCCTGAGACAGCACGTTAACCTGAGCCCTTTCTTAGACATTCTGGGAGACACAAGTGGTGGTTTTGTAGCCAAAGCAAGTCAAACCTACGCTTCTGCTCACACCGAGCCCGACAAACTGCTGTCAGCACCACGGAATTTGCATCAGCTACTTCCTGTTTCTACAGGCAAAAGAAATAAAGATGGGACAACTAAATTAGGAACATACCACAGTTTATTTCTGAGCTGACACTGGAATATCTCAGGGGATCAGCTACCAGATGATTTCCAACGTTTAGATCTGCCAAAAGCCCAAAGAAATTTTTAATTTTTTTTCCTTTTTAAAACAGTTCAGCTCATCAAGGCAGGAATTATTTGAAGCAAGGCAGGAGTCAAATGCCTGAATTTAGCCAGTGGTCAGGAGTAGCCATGAATACAAGACAGCTATTGCTGGTCCCAGCAGCTGCCAGGACAGAGATCTCAGCTGTTTATAGTCCAACAATACTTGCTGACATTGCGCCAGAACCCGTGCTGGCTGCTCCTGCTATTTCAGATCCACTTTATTTAGAAAACCAAGAGTGCTTTAAAAAATAAAATAAAATAAAATAAAATGAATCCATCTGGCCCCTATTCCAGCTTTCCCATACAACAAATCCTCCCGAAGCCATGAAAAAACATTATTTGGTGTTTCACTCACACGTTAAGAGGGGGTTAAAGCTTGGCACCGGAGCAAAGGCTCCTTTTTTTCAGCACAATCATCTCAATTTGTGCTCGCCAGCCTGGGTTGCCACACTCCTCTCACTCCCTTTCGCTGTCAGGGTGATGAATCCAGCGGGGATCTGAGCTAAACCTCAGCTCCAAAATCAGGAATTCCGAGCACGGGGGGAACTGCTCGGTGTCCCTCCCTTGGCTGCTCGGCTGAACTTTCTGTGTGGAT
>VWZN01013570.1:13051-25155 GCA_013396955.1 Regulus satrapa | reverse complement strand
AAAAAAAAAAAAAGTATATAATTCACAATTGGAATAACCTATTCTCTAAATTTTACTTTAACCACTGAAGTTATGTACATGAAAGGAAGCCAAAAGCTGGCAAGTGAAAATTGGAGCTTAGTCTTAACTGAGCAGTGCATATCAATTAACTGGAAAGTAGAAGTGCAAATATAAAGTACTTCTACTATTTATGAAGGTCCTTTGGGGTTTTCAGGTCCTAGAGGGCAGATTGCATTTTAATAAAGGAAACACAAAGTTTTCCTAGCTTTTCAAACTTTCAGCAGCTGGGAAACACTGTCCTTTAGGCCGTCTTTTAAGATCAGGGAAATCTCATGAGACTAGTGCCTAAGACAGAGATGGAGTAAAAATAATGCCCGCTTTTTATTCTTCAAAGGAAGAGATTGATGGCTTTTCATAAATCACTGATCTGTAAAGGATTCAATTTTTAAGCTACTATTTTTTAATGTATCACAGAATCACAGAATGTTTGAAAGACCCTGGAGGTCATCTGGATAAGCAGTAGGATGCAGGGATAGCTGAGATCACTCTTAACCAAGGTATCTTGGATACCCAGAGTTAAGTACAGCTATGTCAATTCATAGATGAAGGGTGACATGGGCTCTTGTGTGATTTCTGGTGACTAGCTGAATTTTTCAAATAAAAGCTTTAGCTTTGCTAAAGAGTTTCCAATATCTTTAGTCTATTAGTCATGCATTTGATAATTTAACATCAGATTTAGAAACATGTGATGATTTCTGGACATGAATTTACAGCATAATCTAGGTAAAGACTGTTGGAGAGAAGAATCCTGGGGAGGTTTAGTTCCATCAGGAACTTATCAGGCAGCCAGCAGGGCTGTGCTCTGCCATTACTTGCTGACCAGTCCTTGGGGCTCGGAGGCCGCAGGGGGTTCATGGGACTGCATGAGCCTGGCCTCCTGCTCCAGGCAGCCTGAGGTGGCCGCAGACAAGTAGTTCCCCCAGGAAGAGGACGAGGAACTGAATGGGTCACTCCACAGAACATGGCAGGACAGGGCAGGATCATAATATCTATTGGCACTTCTGGCCCCATGAACAACAGGGAGATGGAAGCAGTAGATCTTTGCTCAGCCAAAGAGATAAAAGCAATGATACAGTAACATGGATGCTGGAGATATCTCTAGGACAGGGGCTCAGCTGAAATTATGTCCTTGACTATTTGGAAAGGGAAAGGGCGTGGGAGGCATCTGGGAGGCTAGGCACACAAGGGCCTGTTGTATCCTCAGGTTCCTAAGAGTCAGCTTTAATTCCTCCTCATTTTAATTTAATTGAGTCAAGACTTGTGCTTTGAGACATAGGAAAGAGTAAATTTCAGTCACACCACTCTGTCTTTTAGACACTTCTTGAAAAACTTCAGATACTTTGATCATGTCCTCTGTTCTTATTTCCAGGGTAAACAGTCCTAATCTTCTCAATCTCTCTTAATCTCTGAGATGCCCTCGGTGATTCATCACTTCTCTGCTTCTGCCTTCACAATATATTTCCTAAGACAAGGTGACCAGTATTGTAGCCAGGATGAGACTACAGTACCCCATGATTTATAAAAAGACAGTATAATTTTATTTTTATATGCAGCCTCTTCTGCCTTCTCTAATGTAGTGCCTTGTCAGTGTTTCTGAATAGCTGCTGAGTGGCAATGGCAGTGGAACTGTGAGCTCTGCTGTTTGTCTGAGATCCCTTTGCTGTGTCGCCATAGATGTTAGATGCTGTGCTGTTGGTGTTAGAAGGGCACATTTTGTTTATGCATTTGCATTGAAATGCATTTGCTATGATGTTGTCCTTTGAGAGCCACTGCACAAATATATTGTCATAGTGTATGTGAATGTATGTGCCAAGCCAGCTAATGTTGGTGAGGGCAGCAGAAGTGTTGCCTTGGAAGATTGACCTGGAACAGAAACCAGACAGAGTAAAATAATAAAAAAGGTATTTATTAAAAGGCCTCAGTGGATACACCTTGGACAGTGCACGAGCCCAGGCAGGGCTCCACCCAAGATGAACCCAAAATTGTCATAAAATGGATGACCAGTCACAAGGTCTCACACTTTTATAAGTTTTGATCTATTAGCATATTGGAGGTAATTGTCCAATTAAAACTCCATGTTATGAAGCTCCATCCTCCTTGTTCTTCTCTCTTCACTTTGCCATTGTTTATACTTGAGCCTGAAATCTGCAGTGTTCATCCTTGGTCCCAAGCTAGAAAAGGAATTGTATTGTCTGCCCACTGTGTGAAGGGAGCTTAGCACCACCCAATATGAAACCCAGAACTACACTAAAATAACACAGAGTCTGAAAAATATAGAAGCTAAAGCTTAAGGCATCATTTTTCTCCTTTAGAGGCTCAGCAATGCCTTTACCTTGTTGAGTCTCTATTCTAAATGTAAGTATCTAACAATAGTAAACAACCAACAATAATAAACACATTAAATAAATATCTAACAACAAATAAATATCTAGTAGTAAAGAGGCCTTCTGTCCTCCTTCTGATAGTTCATCTGTGCCTGCTTTTCACCTGGACAAATGCATCTGCCTTGCAAAGAAGTTGTGATGCCTCCACTCGCTTGGGATACAGACCAGCAGTTATGGGGTAATCACAATTAGTGGATAAAGCAGGGGCCTTAATGTTTTAGAACACAAGGGCACTCTATCACAAATACTGGTCAATTACACCAGTTTATCTGTTTCAGATTTGAGGAAGCTGACCTCCTTTCCTTTTCTACCCAGAAGCATGTGCCAAGACAGGGATGAAAAGAATATAAGCCATGAATTTAAAAAAAAAAAAAAAAAAAAATCACAAAAAAAATCAAAAAGCTAAACCAACAACAAGTTAGTTGTATCAGAAGAATCAGAAGATAGAGCAAGGGTCAAGAATACCAGATATTTGCTCAGGAGATTAATCTGAATTTTCAATTTTTGGGCAAATTCTTCAAGTATGCATAAATTCAGTTAGTATATATTGGTACCATTTTAAAGGAAATTTGTCTTTGAAGTAGCCTGATTTTACTACTGAATAGCTGATGTGCTCTGGATAAACAAAGGGTTTTGGCAACACCCTAACTCTGCATTTTTGGATCCAAACTAAGTTAGGTAGGAACTGACATAAGTATAAATGAAAATATGGTAAAATTCAGATAAGTTTAAATTTTTTTTTGTTTTCTGGACTGCAGTATTTTTTATGGACTCTGAAAATTTCATTATTTATGAAAAGTTACTCATTTAAGAGCAGTAATTTTTAATTGGTACATTTGTTACAACCTGCCCCTGAAGGCAAGAATTGAGGTTCTTGTAAATGCATCTCTTGGGGCAGATGAGGGTGAAATCACATTGAAGTATCAGTGTGCAAATAAATAAATCAATAAATAAATGAACAAATAAATACAGAGAGAAAGAGTGAGTTCATTTTAGAACTCTCTTTGCAATTTGGTTGCAATGGAAAGAAGGCATGGAGCCAATTTGATTTTCATCTACAGAAATGTAGGGACATAAAGCCAAAAAAAAGGTTTAAGAAACCGTATAAAGACAATAAAGAAAAAGAAAGGATAAGAGTAGAAAGGCATTACCACTCATGGATCCAGTGATGAGATCAGGCTTGATCTGTCGAGGACTGGGAAAGCCCGCAAAACATAACTGTTTAACAGGTTAATATATGTTCAGGTTTGAGTGGAATACCCTGGTACCTCCCCTGGAGGAAGGAGTTTTACAGCATCTGTTGCAACAGTGTAGATCATGGGCAGTCCTCTGGTTGAAGGCCCCCAAAATTAGTCTGGGGCACTTTAGGGGTCTTTAATGGTTTATGACACCTTATAAGATGTGACATCTACCTCTGATGACAGTATAATTGAGCTAGTTATGCCCCATCAGAAAGAATGAATACCTTTAGGCCTACTGAAGGAGAGGGGGGAGTTTTAAAATGGAGCCAGTTGTGTAAGGGAGGATATTGGCATAATAAAAAGCACAACCCTGCTTCTTAACCACCTTCTCAGTTATTTGGCTCAAACACCAGCTTACAGCCTCTGGTAATGGTTCTGCACCCCTTCTGTCTTATGAAGTTCAGAGGTTTTGCCATTACACACAGAAAACTCTCCTCCATTTTGGTTGGGTGTGCAAACCTTGCCTCAGAAAATGGCCAATTGTTTGAGTCATTAGCCATTAAAATTTTAGTCTCAGAACATCCAACACTGATACAGGTGAACATAGATCTAAGAATATACATTTTGTGAAAGCCTCTCTGCTCATCTCAGGTTCCATCTAAATACTCCTGATACTCCAGAGATGCACTAAAAGCTGTTATAAATCCTGGGGTCTACCATTTGAATTAGCCCCCTAAATTTTTCATGAAGAAACTCCTGTTCTTGAAAAATTTTTTCAGGATTTCAGAGAATTACAGAATAAGCTGAGTTGGAAGGGACCTACAAGGATCATTTGGTCCAGCTTCTGGCCCTGCATGGCATCATCCCCAAGAGTCACATTATGTGCTGAAAAAGCATTGCCCAAACACCTCTTGAGCTCTGTCAGGCTTTTACATGTGACCACTTCTCTGGGGAGCCTATTCCAGTGCCCAACCACCCTCAGGGTGAAGAACCATTTTCTAATATGCCACCTAAACCTCCCCTGACACGACTTTCTTTCTGTATGTTGCAAAGATACAATTATGCGCAAGGCTATCACATCTTCCAGTTTTGTATCAGCCACTGAAAAGGAGCCTGAATGAGCCTAACATTCCACTACAGTTAGAGCAAATTACATCTTTACCACAAATTCATTTTTTCATCAATTGCTTTTATTTAAGAATGTAGTTATAAGATTTGAATTTTGTGTACTCATCTTGACAATGTCCTGTTCTCTTAATTTTTTACATCAAAAATGCTGCAAATGAGAAAATTAAATCTTATGTTTGAAAATTGATTGTTTTCATTACAAAGCTGGCATTAGCGTTTAATGAGCTTGCATACACATAGCTACATATCAGACCATAGCTGTAAGCATCATAAACCACAAAATAATTAGGTGACCTTTCCCCAGACTATCTTCAGTGGCAGCACTATGACCTTCTTAGATTGTGTTCTGAACTTGCTATTGATTGCAAAATCAGTGAATGTAATGAAAGCAAGTCTTAGAATGCCATAAACTGTTTCACAAGGCAGAGATGGCAGCATTTGAAATGTGTTGAAACCTCTAATGTAAATTATTTATACTGCTTGCATGATGCAAACCTCTCTGCTTCAAGAGACTAATCAATTCTTCCATTTGATAGGAATTTTAATTAGATAGAACAGCTAGGGGTGCAAATATTGTTCAGCTACCTAATTCATTGGCTATTTAATTGAGGCTAGCCTAATGTTTTCATTGTTGCTACATATATTAGAGCAAAAAAGACATTAAGTTTATTTAATTGTGGATCTTGCAACAGGACAACCTTAAGGCTTAAGCAGAATGTTGAAAATATAACATACATGTTGCAGAGATAATTATATAGCCTTGAAAGTGTATGGCATGAGGTATGCTCCTATGCTCCATCACTAGTGGTGGGACATACCTTCCAGTAGTATAAGCAATAAAATAGGCTCTTCAAATTGAACCAAACATCTGTACAAGTCTTACTTAATTGATTTGTGAATTGTCTGATTCTTATTAGTTTCTTAAACCATTAAACTTAGCTAACATAGGTGTAAAATATCTCTTTATTTGGTTCATTTCAGCTTATGGAAATTATATTTTCACTCATAAAAAGACTGTGAAGGCCAAGTGTTTAAGAACCTATCTACACACATATACAGCAAACTGTGTTAAACACACATCAAGGTACAATTTTTTGCTAAAATATATCCTAAAACATTTTTGCAAACAGAAGGCTAGAAATAAGCCTTTAAGATAAATTATGAAAATGTTTCAGTTGTCTTTTAAAAGGTGCATGTTTTGAGGTTAATGCATTTAGGAAAATAAAATGAAGAGAAATTGTTTGGAAAGTAAGGCACACGCTCTTGAGTCAAGGTCACATTTGCCTGGTATGAAATATATTTTCATGTCACAGAAACTGAAGTCCTGTCCTTCCTTATAGCCCAAGAAATTGGGAGTGGTGATTATTCTAACCTAGCTATTATCACTAGAAATAATGTTTTTGCAGAAGCGAAGTTAATGAGGTAAGGACTGATGATCTGCTAATTAAAAATCTAAAAATCGTATTAGTGAAAAATGGGATGTCAAAATATTCTAGCTAAGGAAGAATCTTTAAGTTTGCATTGATCAATGCACAGCTCTGATTTCATGACACTGCATATTCATTTAATGAACCTCCCCTTTTATCTGTTAATTACTACAACACTCTCTGGATTAAGACTATAGCACATTCTTCAGAGAATCTGTGCATTGTCTAATTCAAGTTTATTTATGAATATTTATTAGTTTGCTAGCCTACCAGAATCTTCTTAGTAGCTATCACATTACCTCACACTAATAAGGGTTTTTGTTTGACATGGAAAGCAATTGTTTTGCATTCAAAAAGCTGTTAAAGCTTAGTGTATGTCTTTCAGAAAAGAGAAGAAAATTGAGAAGCTAAATATACAGACTGGGATTTTCAAATAGGCCCATCTGAATTATATAACCCATTTGCATCATACTACATTGAGAGTAGCACACAAAGGCAACTGAATTCCTAACAGAAGCATCTGGCCAGTTCTACAGTTAATGGTAAATCATATTTCCAGTTCATCTGTGAAAACAACATTTTTCTCAGATTCAGTGTGTGAATTGTGAATTTGGATATCTCAAAGTTATTTCCAACTGAACAGAATTTTACTAGAGTGTGTTATGGCCTCTAATTAAACCTGAACACACCATTTGACTTTCAAAAGCAAAAGTGTGATGAAAGATAATTTGTTGCAAACCAAGACTAGTCAGAAAACCAATCGCAGTATAAATGATAAGAATAGAGAGAAGTGGCATGCAGCTTAAGAAAAATTAGTACAAAACTATCAGTCTCTGGAAAACTTTGCTAATAGCAGCACTGAAACTTCTGCCATCAACAGCAAGAATCACATTAAAAAACTCATCCACTGTCTGTCCACAAAGGATGCCCCTACAAAAGTTGGCAATGTAAAATCTAATGATTTTGGCCCTAAATAGTTTATCAACTGTCAGAGCTCAAGAGATCTGTAAAAATATTGCTCCAGAATACAACAAAAGATACAGTTCTTACTTTTAAGCATGGTCAGATCTTTTTGCAGAAGGACAAGTTTTCATAATGCCTTTTTGAGACAGTCAGGAGTAGCCATAATGCAGTCATAGTTTCACAGTGTGAATATGACATGTTATTGATGTTAAAGTGTCAGAATCCTTATTCACTGATTATTTAAAATAGGAATGGGATTAAAGTCCTTATGATGCTTGGGTATTGTACCATTTCTGGGCCCATTGCTTCATGAAAGACATGTGAAGTGCTGGAGTATGTCCAGAGAAGGATGAGGTTGGTGAAGGATGTAGAGACGGAGTCGTCTAAAGAGCAGTTGTTTAGCCTGGAGAAAAGGGAGCACAGGGGAGATCTTATTGCTCTCTACAACTGCCTGAAAGCAGTGTTATCAAAGTGGATGTTGACCTCTTTTCCTAAGAAACTTGTTAATGGCAAAAAGACATGGCCTCAAGCTGTGCCAGGAGAGGTTCAGGTTGTACATCAGGAGGAAGTTTTCACTGAAGGAGTGGTTCAGCATTGGAATTGATTGCCCAGGGAGGTGGTGGAGTCACCATCTCTGGAGGTGTTCGTGAAGTGACTGAACCTATCACTTAGTGCTGTGTTTTAGTTTACAAGGTGGTTGGTCAAAGATTGAACTTGACCATGGAGCTATTTTCCAATATAAATGAATCTGAGATTCTATGAGTGTTCATTTCTTATGAGAGGAAAACCTTGGATGTGAACTGGGGATAAGGAAGACGTGGTTCATGTCAAACACTCTTACATCCACCTTTGAGCATTCCCATGTCCTTGCATCAGCTGCTTTAGATATAACCACAAACCGTCAGACAAAACAGACATATAGACAGCCCAGTCTCCTGTACAACAGAGTTACAGTTGCACCAATCCCAATAATTTGCACTTGACTAAGGTATCTTTTGTGCTGTGCTAAAGCATACTAATTAATACATAATGCAGTAGTGGAAAGAAGCCAGATCCTATAGCAATGAAGATCATGTAGAATACACAGAGATAGTAAAGCACACTGCAGTGTCGTGAAGGAAAAAACAGTAGCATTGCCCAGATATATCAGAATGGAGGGAGAAATTTTGTATTAGAAAAGTTTCAAGAATGGATCCATCTGAATGAAATCACTTAGTTATAGGCAAAAATTCTAAATATAGAACTATAGGGAAATAACTACAACTTCCCTGTTAACAGATTTGCACAAAACGCTTCTAATCCTAATAAGCAGTTATTTAATACATTAATCTTAATGCTTGTCAGGGTTTTGCTAACAACCGTGTAATTTTTCACTCTCTGAATCATCTTGGCTGCACTATGCTTGTCTTTCTAATTGTGTCTCTTCTTTGATTTGACCTAAGAGTGAGATGATTTACCATCTGTACTCTTAACTTAAACTGTGCCAGCCTAATTGTCTCCATATTTAATCAAGCATTCACAATGTCAGTGTTTCATTTTCACCTTTGCTTATTTTATGTGAAATGACATTGATCACTAGTCAAGTGATGAGTTGAGGTTGTGTGGCTTTGTCTTTGCTGTTACAGGTATTATCTGACTTTTGTTTTATTTATCAGTGGTTACTCCACTAGGCAACTATTGTCATGAGAGATTTGGATTCGTAACTTATTTTACTGGTGTTCTGGGACCATAAAGAAATGCAGGCTTTCTCTTTCATATTCAAATCCAACCTTAATGTGTCTGCCATCTGTTGAAGGTGTAGGTATGTTGCTTGCATGCTTTGTGGGTTATTCATGCCTCAGTCACTTCCTTTCTGAGCTTTGAGACCCCCTCAGCACATTATACTTCTGTCCATTAACTGTAGAGGAACACAGATTTTTAACTATCATTTACAAAGATGTTCCAAAATGTTTTCTAAAAAAAACCTGTGCAAATGATAACATTCTATGTATTTCACAGGCTGATTAGAAAAAAAAAAAAAAAAAAGGATGTGCATTTTCTTCTGCTACNAATACCTATATACATACATACATACATATATATATATATATATATACATACATACAGACACACATATAGACATATATAATTTAAAAAATGAATGTACTATGTATAGTATGTAGCTACTACCCATCTGATAGTCTGATATGAGTGATTTTTAGGAAGGTGGAGGGGCATTAATTCTGGAATCTAGAAGTCGATCTCCAGGAATTAGTGTGACTGGAATTTTACTAGTAGGATTAAGATTTTACCTTTGTTTAGAAGACAGCCAGTTTTCCAGCCTCTGGGCATTAAAACAGAGATGATGCCCCACAAGAACTTGAATGTTAGTTACAAAAGATCATTGATTTTTTTTTATATAAGTGATTAACTTCTTAATTCAGTGAAAGAAATTAAGAGCAAAATTAATAAAAAGTATCCAGCTAGATAAATCCCAAAATAAAATGTGTAACTGTTACCCTAAAAAAAAACCACTTAATCCTGTTCACGTGAGATGTCTCAAAATTACTTTTGTGGCATATGTAAGATAAAGTGAATGAACAAAAGAATGCTGAAGATGATGCTACCTTTTTTTTTCTTAATGGGTAGAAAAATACTTAAAAGAAGAATATATGAACTCTCAATCCTTGACATCCATCTAGCAGGTAAAGTCAGTAAAATTCTCATGAAGATATTCCATCATATATCAATTTCAACTAAGATAAACCCTCTCATATCAGCATTTAACAACTGGACAAGAAGAACTCATTCTTTCTCACTGGTATAATTAATATTTTATTGGGATGCACAACAGAAGATCATCTCAAGAAAAAATGAATGTTTTAGATCCACAGCTGATCCACAGTAATTGTCAGTGTGAACTGGCTTATCCAAGTAAGTGCAAGGTGATTTAAATTAGTTTAGCTCTCTTTTCACTACACTCTGAACTAAAACTGATTACCCTGTGTTTGCTACAGGTAGAGTATGCCCACATGCACATATATACACACCAGGAATAGGTTCAGGTGCAGCAGGTGCAAAGTTCTCTTTCATACAGTGCTGCATCTTTGTCTACTTTCCTCCCTTATGTTTTTGAGTACTCAGCCCTCATACTCTAACATGGTGTTGAGAGAGAACTCTTGTTCAGTCATATTTCAGCAGCTTTGGTGATCCCAAATGTGTAAAGCTGTATTCAAATTTGCATCTTTATTCCTTCAGTTTCAGAAGCTGCAAATTGTAAAAGTATAGTACATCAAATGGAAAATACTTTTGGAATACTCAGTTCAAAATGCTAGAGATACTAACATTGAGACCCAAACCACAAGTTTTTAGATTTCAAGTTAACAGCTATGGAGTAAAAATAAAAACTTCAGCAGGTAACTTGAATTCCATTATCTCAATCCATTTTCTAAAAAGATAAGAACTGAATTAAATTCTTAACACAAGATAAGAGATTTAAAATATCTCAAAATATTAATGCTTACTATAGGTAGTTTGCAATACAATAAAAACTGTATTTTCATTAATGAATACAATAATTTTGCAAAACTGCAGAAACCCCAATGGAATACTTAAATAAACCAAACCAAACCAAACCAAAACAATCCAAACCAAAACAAAAAAAAAACAAACAAAAAAAAAACCACCTAGTTTTTGCTTTGTACCATTTATTTATATATTTTATTCCAAATATATCCCAATCTTCTTTATGTTCCATACTTTTCCAGCTGAAATAAAAAAAAAGGAAGAGAATATTAAAAGGAAATGTTCTTAACTGCTTACTATATTATCATAAAAAAATGAGTGATTAATGATTTTCTGCTAAGTCAACTCCACAGGGGAAAAATATGTGAAAGGTGCATAATCTTGGCCTTCTGGAATATTTATTCATATTAATGCAGTGCACGATTAGAAATGCCTTTTTGCATGTCTATTTCAAACCAGTCATAACAAAAAAGAATGAAGAAGGTAATTATAAATAATTTAATGAAACTCTGTCAATTGAGATAGGAAATTTTGTATGCATGTAAAGGTATTTAGCTTTGCCAGGAGGGCTTCCCATATACACAAAGGAACTGTGTAAACAAATATTCTGCATATGCTTGTGAATAACTAAATGCATTTAAACAAGAAACCACTGTTTAATATGTCTACCTATAATGACCATTTACTTTAGCTATAGAAACTGTAGTTTGCTGTTCATTGACTCTGTGTACAGCACTGGGATTAGGATTTGTATCATTCTCCAAAGTCACATATGTGATCTTGTAAGATAAAGACAACTGGAAGAAGAAAAAGGTTATAGGATAATTAATGAGTTCTTTTCAGGTGATTATAAGCCTCTCTTCATTCTATTGGAGGGTAGTGCTAATAAGAAAGGTCACTGCTGATATGCAAGGGTGATAATCAGGGGCAGTATTTGTTACTACAGATGTGTCCATAGCTTCTGAATACACAAATACTAATGTGTTTATCTAACTTCTTACAATCTTTACAAAGCATTTGAAAATAAAAGCCAAGAAAAATTATGTCAATGTGGCAGTGTCTGTGCCAGCAGAAAGCCTGACACAATTATCTACAGGGTATAAATTGTAGCAAGCATCTCAAAAGAGTGCTACAGGAAATACCCACTGGTTAGGGTCATTCCCAATAATAATTCAAGGACAATCCATTTGCAGGAAAAAAAAAAAAAAAAAAAATTGAAACTATAGCAGGCTCAGTCACATTCTACCATGGTAAATACTGCTTTTATGCTTCTACTTAAGGGCTCAGCTATGAACAGGAAGACTGAAAGCTGTACTCTGCTACAGGAAATCTCTCAGGTTCACTCTTTTTAGAGAAGATAAATAAAGAGAATCAAAAAGAGTGAACCTAAGAGATTTCCTGTAGCAGAGTGCATTGAACACCTTGCCTGAGCATAGCAGTAAAAAAAAAAAAAAAAA
>VWZN01013568.1:221168-272968 GCA_013396955.1 Regulus satrapa | reverse complement strand
CATTTTTTTTCCCCTTCAGTCTCATAGTGATTCACTGGAAAAAAATTCATTTAGCCAGTGAGCAGGAATTTCTGACCTATTTACAAGTGAGCTTCACTATACTTTTCATAGGTCAAAGTCAAGCCCAAAGTACTCCCCAGACTGCCTGTTAAAGCCCTGTCAAGTTCTCAGTGACTTCTGATGTTTTCCCTCCAGCTCATCTGTGCTTACCTCACCTGGCCTGCTGTGTCATAGATGCTATTCATTGCTAATCCAGAATACTTTCTCTTAAAAGAACCTATATTCTTGGGGATGCACTGTGTGTCTTCTGAAAGGTCTCTAGAAGATATTGCATTGCTGGAGCAATAATAAGAAACAATGTAACTCGAGATTCTATTTTTCTTTACGGGGTAACACAGAGCTAGCTTTTGGTGCTTGAGCTGTTGGCTCTGCTGCGTAGCCTCCGCGTTTTCTGGAGGATCTTCCCCGTATCTATGGGCAGAACAACCTCCCGTTTTACTGACATTCACCACAGGATGGCAGTGCAAGATTTTAATTGTCAGTCTGTTTCAACTGTATGTGTATGTGCCTTGTGCGTGTAACAGCATAGTTAGACAGAAAATTAAAACCAGTACTGCTTTTTTTTTTTTTTTTCCATTTTGAAAACAAAGATATACTAGTTTCCTTTGAAATAGAGTGGATTGTGAAAAAACAGAACCAATAAGAAAACAATGCTTCTGCTGCTTGTGAAGATGCTGCCATATTTCAGAAATATACCTCAGCTTTCATAGTATGCTGACTATGCACTTAATTAATTTACACCTCCTCCCTCACTATAAAATCTATCTTGCAAAGATTGTTTACATGGTGTATGCTAAGGGGCTTTTGAATGTAGGGAGCTTTTGTCCTGACACTGCATCTTTGGCCTGTGTGCAAAGTCACACTCCTTGCTAGTGTGGTCCCAGAGCATGTCCTGCCAATAGAGCAGTAAACTATTGTCAGAAGGTCAGTTCAGCCTTCCTTCTCTCTCTCCAGATTCACCTTCCCATTTTCTTTTTGCAAGTCAAATCAGGAAATTTGTTTCATCTGAAAATGTACCTGATAAAACCAAACAGTTGTCAATTAGGTCCCCTGTCTGGTTTGCAGCTTGGGTGCCAGCATGGGCAAGAGGAGGCAGCAGGAAGCCTGGGATCATCATTCTGGCTGCACCTCATGCCCCAGCTGTTTTACGTGATGGCAGAATTGAAGAAAGCTCTCAGGCCTGGGCTCTGCTCATTGTTGATTCAGCTAGCTCGCCATCACTGTTGCTGTTTTCTGGTTTGGTCTTCACAGTGAGACACTGATGGTGTTTCTGGCTCCATGACATTTTTGTCAGGATGCAAAACAGTAAAATCTTATCAGATCTATATCATTCTGCAGGCAATTCAAGTTTTAAACTACACATCCTGCTTTGAACTGCTGCTTACACATGCGCGTGCACACACACACACACACACACACACACACACACACACACAACATCTTTCTGATACGTGTAATTTCTGTGCTAGTGCATTGCACCGACTTTGCATGGCTAAATCTGTGCAAAGAGTGTAGCTCTTGCAGGAGACTGTTTGATAAACAAAAGCTAAATGGTTCTTCAAGTGGTATCTATCAATTAGTGATGCCACTTATTTAAAGCTTATGTACATGTGTTTAGTAGTCCCAGCAGTCCAATGACAGATAAACAAAAAGAAGAGTTCAGCAGTGCTGCTGGAGGTGTGACAAAGGCTCCACGTAAATGCAGCAGAGCAGCAGTTCTGTTTTCTCCCCTTCCCAATAAAGGGCAGTTTTATATTTCAGAAGGTTTCTGGGATGAATAATATGATCTGATACAGAACCAGCCTGCACTGGAAGACTTAATGGAGAAAAAAATGCATTTCCTATAGTTAGCACCAGTCTTAGCCATATCAGAGAGAAGTGCTACTTTTACACTTCAGCCTATATCTGTAACATTTCTGAAACCTGGTATTTTTATTTGCAGTGTAACTTCAGAAAATATTAATTTTATCTGAATAGAAGATTATTTTTCTTTTCTAATTATTTCAGAACAAATCTTTCTCTCTGTTCTAGTGATATAGTGATAACTAAAAAGTGGACAGAAACACCTATTTAGTATGAGATGTAGTTACATTGTCTAAATTGAACTGAGAAAAAAAATCTACCTGTTCATTCAGAGCTATACAAAAGTTCTGTCATCTTTTCCACGTGTATAATCTGTGTTTTCTTCTTGCACAGATAGTAATACATAGTAAATGTGTGTGTCCAACTGCATTAACTCTTCAAGAACAAGCTTTGCAGCTAATATTCAGCTAATATTCTCATATGTTTCCAGATGTAGTATCTCAAACCAGAGATACTGCAAGTTCACAACTGCACAGACCCTGAGCACATTCCTTTGGCAGGGGCAGTTTGGGGCTGGAGAGGGAAGGGGAAGAGATGGTCAAAACCAGAACTGAAAATGTGCTAAGGGAAGAGGAATATAGGAAGGAGGAAGAAAATGGGAGGAAGACAGGAAACACAGAGGGCATTAAGAGACTTGAGGTAGCAGCTGAGAACCTACAATGGTGGGAGAGGTTCTTAGAGAAACAACAGTAATCATAGAGTAACAGATGAAGTGCTATTGCTTGTACATAAACACATGCTCACACATATGTCAGAATTGATAGAAAATTTGTATTAGGAGAAGGAGGACTGTCTCACACAGAAAAAGGCTGGGTTAAGACATCTGTGGCTGCCCTGGTTACAAGAAGTCCCCAAACGCCTCCTGCTATGCATGCTGTGGAGCTGCTGTGAAAACCCTGTGGCTGTGGCATGTCTCTCAGAGCAGCCTCCAGCTGAGCAGCAGGGCAGGTGGGCAGCTGGCAGCAGGGCTCTCCCTGTGTGCTGGCAAGCAGATGGGTCAAGCCACGCTTCTGCAGGAGCTGGGCAGAGCTGCGAATAAACCCCAGATTTCCTGCGCCTCAGCTTCATCCATGAGGCCGCCGCTTCCCCATGCGCTAATCTGACATTACAGAACGTATGGCGATGCAAAGCCACAAATAAACTAAATTAGGAGAGTAGTAGGCGTATGACTTGCATGCAGTGTTTCCCTTTCACTGCAAATTTCTCGTTTACTGTTATTTTTGCATTGGCCCGTGTGTCTGAATTCCCATAAAGTGGTCTCCCACACCTCAGGCAGTTGATAGAGCAGGAGGCAGTCACTGGGCCAATCTGTGCCTACAAATTAGAGAGAGATAGACATAGACCAGGCATCTGAGAAAGAGATTGTGGTGCAGGAAGGGATATATGAACCACTCTGGCACAATTCAGTTGTTAGGCAAATGATTAAAGTTAAAAAGGAGGAAAAATGAACTGCTTCCCTGGTTGTATATATAAGCTGGACATTTGTGGAGAGTGAGAAAGTGGAGTTGTTATCAACAATAAAAGAGTAATAAAAAGATAAGATCTTTGCATTCCAATTACAAGAAAAATCATTGCAACAGGGTCAGATGTTTACCCTGGCAAAGAGGCAAATAATTTCTCTCCAGGCAGGAGACAAATACTTACCTCTTTCCTTTTATCAAGTATTAACCCATAGGGCTTTGACAGGAAAATGCAGAGAACTAGCACGGGGATTTCTATTGGAAATGGGAAACCACTTTTTTTCTTCTTTATTTCTATTTGTTGAAATTTGAAGAAAGATTGGACTAATGAATCAATGGTGTGGAGGAAAACCAAGCTATTAGGAGATTAACACCAGGGGAAACCTTTGAGCAAGATAGTTTCTCTGATGGAACTGGGTAAGAAATTAAAGAAACAAGTATCAGCTTTGCTTCTCCTTCCTGTTGCCTGCACATTAGCTGTATGTTTGCAAACCACTCCATAAAGCACGTGCTGATCTAACGGCATGTCTCACTTCTGCAAGAAATCTTCTTCTGCAATGCCAACCAATGAAAAACAAGTATCAGATTAAGTGATCTAATGACAAATTCACAATATTCAGTGCTGAGGTAGCATATGTACAAGTGCTTGAGTCAATGGAACAAAAGTAGGTTTGCCTTTTCTGTACTGTTTTTTCTAGATTTTTCCAAAGTAGCTAGAGTGATGCCTAAGGATTAGGTACACAATTTACTGAAGACATTTGGACACCACATTCTGGCTTGTCTGCTCCCTGTCAGTGCCAGGCAGGTAGATAGATAATCAGGGAGAAAGTTGGTTTCACTGATTAACCTTAAGGATCCATTGTGGAGATTGCAGCTTTTTACAAAGTCAAGAAATGTCATTGATTCAACTGCCCAAGAAGCCTGCTACCTCCCTAATCAAAATTTTTGAAATTATTTCAAAAATTGAAATGCTTAATTATTTTCTATTGAGTATAGTTTTGAAATCTGTTTAAAAAAAAATCTGTTTGCAGTGGAAGACCAAGTTTTTTGTTCTGTGCATGTGCAGTGTGGACCTGAGAAAGGTATCTGTTTTATTACCATGGAAAATGCTGACTGTAAAAAAATGCCTGAAAAAATAAGGAGATATACCTGAAAACATAAGGGAATGCAATATTTCAGCTAGTATGTTCAAGAAAAAAAAATTTAATGTGTCACAGTGGTACCTCTTAGAAATTGTAATGCAGTGACTTGGTTTCCCTGTTCAATGAGCAGGTTTCTCATCCTGGCTCAGCTCCCATAGTGCTGGAGGAGCCATGTTCATGTGTACTGTGCCATAGGAGGTGGGAGCTGATGGGGGAACTTCCTCAGGCAGATGAGACTTCTGGCCCAAAATGAGATACTGAAGTCATATGTATAGATCAGTTTTGAAGTTATTGCTCCTCTGCTGAAAGATGTCAGTTTTCCAGTGGGAAGTCTAGCCTCTGGATTTTCTGACCAGAACTTATGTTTATCAGTCCTTTAATTCCAAAACCTCTTCTCCAGCACTTCCTTTTCTTTGACAATCTACTAATAGCTTCATTCCCTTCCCTATCATTGGCTCATCTTTATTCTTATGTGGAAGTGTAGATCAGCTGAAACATGTATATTTCTTGTCTCTTTCCAATAGTAATTTGATTCTTTACATTAGCCTTAAATTTTGAACACATTGGGGAGAAAGGTAGGAGGCTTCTGTACCTGTCATTTGTTTCAATATTGGGATCTAAACATAACTTCATTACATCCCCCTTTTTGAGCTTTGCATACATTATAGAAAATATTTTAACAGCATTTGGCAAGACACAATTAACCAGTGAGCAGATCTTCCTGATAAATATTCACAGGTTCAAATCTGTATGTAGTAGGCTGAATTAATGTCTACACCTACTGCATATGCTAAGTATGATGTCATGGAAGTACTTCAGTGAGTTTCTAATTCTTGGTGGATGTATATATCTATATAGATGTATATATCTATATAGATGTATGTATCTGTACATATGCATATATCTGTCTCAAGCTGTGGTTCCAGATAAAAATTCCTCACATACCCTACTGGTATTTTGCACTTATTCGTTGTTGTCAGTGAGTATGATAGATACATCCTTAGTGGCAAGATGACAGTTACTTCCTCATGCCAGGGGAATACCCAGAACAGTATTAATAGGTGTCTGTTGCAGGAAAATTGTCTGACCCATTGAACCTTTATTTTTTAAAGAATAGAAAATTTCTACTAATTTAAACATTTTTAATGTTGCACACATGAAATGAAATATGTGTTTTAAAAAGTGGGGTTTTAGAACTGCACAATTAGACGAAGTAACATTTTCCTAATTAACAAGAGTTTAGGAAACACCAAGATCCATCTTAATATAAGCCAACAGATTAACTTCTTAAGAGTTCCTTCTAGGCTAGGTTTTTCTGATTTAGCTCTAACTTAGGACTTATAGTTTCTTGTATTCTAGGTGACTACCTGAGTGACCTGAGTCTACTGGCTAATAAGGGAGGAATCTCTCATCCTCTCTTCTGAGGGGTGCTCCATTTAATATCAATAATTGAATACTTATTTGAGAAGGTTTTTGAACTCTGAACTTTGCTGTGTTTCCTAATCAGTGGGATAGAGAGTCAAGGTGTCTTCTCTCTCTCTGCTATCTTCCCTCTGCTTCAATTTCTAGACCAGTGGCAGTTAATAATTTATATGAAATGGAACATTTCCAAAAGTAAGGATGGAAAGAAATCAATCCCTTGGTAGCTATATCATCCCCAAGTTATGCCACTAAGGAGAAATTTGGGAGAAAGTGTTTGGATGCAAGAACTATCTTTAGACAGACAAGAGTTTGGATCAAACACAATTTTTTTTTGATTGAGTTGAAATTAATACCTTTTGGATTTAATCTTTGTCTGTCAGCACCCTTATACTGCCCCGACTCTTCCCCATATGGTGAATTTGGAGAAAAATGAGAGAGACTGAGCCATAAGAAAACCAGTTAAAAAAATTTTTTTATAAAATGCAATACTGAGATACATACTGCAACTCTGTTGACTTTACAGTGTCTTTGAAAGATATTACTAAATCCACTTTCTTTAGTTCATTTAAAATGTTATATTCCCCTGGTTATTTCTGTTAGCTTGTTTCCCTAGTTTTGCTTTTAAAATACAGAATTAAATATTAAAAGGTTAAGGTTTCTCTTTTATGCTTTCCTCCCCCCACCTCTTCTGGTCTAGCCTAAATGCCAGGAGAAGAAAATGCATTCTAAGACTTAACTCAGCTGCTAACTCTAAATATTCTGGACTAAATTAAGTACAGAAACAGATACATGGTACTCTGGAAATATAGCTTTGAGCAGCAGAATTGTGATAGCTCAGGAAACTGCACTGACAATCAGCAAGAGCTCTATCCTGATGAGTAATGGGGGAGATTTGTCATTGTCTTCTCACACCACATATTTACATATGAACTCTACTTTCAGAACCAATCAGGCATCATATACTTGTGCATATGGGCACATTTTCCTGAAAAATATGGGAAGAACAAACTTTGAATTAAAAAAAAAAAGAAAAAAGAAAGAAGTTCAGATCAATCACACTCTTATTTTAATCTTGCTTTAAACATGCTGTTTCCTTTTTTTCCCTAAATAGTTTTTTATGTGGTTGCTGAAACATCTTTGTAAGAAAAGATACAATACTCATACAAGGAAAGTCCCTGGTGGTTTTTAAAACTATTTTTATTAAGGTTTTATAATTTCAAAAGGGAAGGTATAATAAGCACACCAGCAATAGAAACCCCTTATCATCATGACTACTGTTTAAGTTTTATGAAGAGTAACAAAAATGACATCTATGCCATGGATTATCTCTGGAGGTATCTAAAGTGGCTTGGGACAGTACATTTTGAAGGAAAAATTTTTATATGCAAAAAATTTATGTCTTAAAGTGTATTGATTAGGCAAGGAGATCAGCCATGCCGATGAGTATTTAGGTGTGTAACTTTGAATTGTTTAATGTACAAAGTTACCACAGGAAATGAAGATGCACACATAACACCACCAGAAAATTAATTGATTAGCTGCAAGAAGCATAGGCCTTTCTTTCAAATGTTTTCTCCTTCTTTTCTTCCAAGTGTTTTCTCCTTATACATCAGATTTTTTATAAATAATCTTCTAATGATTAAAGCTGACAGCTCTGAAGATTTAGATTTAGTCCATGCCCAGTACAGGTAGGTACAACATAGATAATATTTGATGATATTTCTGTATCACCATGTATTATTCTCAAGAATTTTTGGCAGACCCTTGAAAAGAGCTTTTGAAGAACCAGAAAAAAGATTTTTTCCTACCAAATGCATTCACAGTCCCCCAGTCAAACCCTCCATATTAATGGGAAGGACCTCAAGATGCTGGTGATAGTAGACAAAGGCTCTGACAGAGCAGACACATTCATTAAAGATCACAATTACGGATCTTTACAAAATCTCAAGGGTTCATTTTGTAAATTTAAATACATCTTCCAGTGAGTGGATAAATTCTGTCAAGTCATGTTTCCTCCAGATGGGACAGGAGGTCAGATTACCTAAATGATGCCACTTCTTACTGTACAAATCACAACCAGATTCACAGGTGGCAGCTCTGGATTACTTTTTCAATCAGGAAGCAGAAGGCATATATGGTATTGGAACATGTCCTGGGAAGAGCAATGGCTATAGAGAAGGGCCTGGAGCATGAGTCTGATAAAGAGTGGCTAAGGGAGCTGAGATTGTTTAGCTTGGAGAAAAAGGAGGCTCAGGGGGAACCTTATTGCTCTCTACAATTATCTGAAAGGAGGGTGTAGCCAGGTGGGGGTTGGTCTCTTCTCCAAATAACAAGCAATAGGACAAATGGAAACTACCTCAATTTGTGCCAGCAGAGTTTAGATTGGATATGAGGAAAAATTTCTTCACATAAAAGGTTGTCAATCATTGGACCAGGCTTTCCAGGCTAGTGGTGGAATTGCTGTCCCTGGAACCCAAAATGTTAAAAAAAATATGTGGGTGTGATGCTTAGGGACTTGGTTTAGTGGGGTACCTGGCAGTGCTGAATTAATATTTGGACTCAGTGATCTAAAAGGTTTTTTCAAGCCTAAACCATTCCATGATTCTATGAATCCCCATAGCTGTGTGAACAAAAGAGTGTGTCTTGTGGGCTTCTTTATTACCAGATAACAGTCTGGCAGAGAAAAGCTAATGACTGGAATAAATTTGAGACCCAACTTCCAACAAAGGTAATACCCTATCTATTACATAGCTTTTGATGGATATGAGATATTGACAACCTGACTGCATCAATTAGCCAGGCTGTGCAGGATCAGTTCCTCTTTGTAAGGTTTTGCCACTTGCTTGGCACTCAGCAGTGGGCATCAAGCAATTGAAGTCAATCATAAGAATCTGAGGAATAGCTAAAATATTTCTAAAGGCTATCACATGTATGATGGCATCCATCCTGTTGCAACCAGTTTGAGACAAGGGGGTTTTCAGGGTTTGAAAGAGTTAGCTTTGTCTTCCTTCCTCTATCAAACAATTGAATTTGGAACAAATTTAATGTATGGTCAGAAACTACTTCTTTCAACTTGAAAATTTTGGAAGATGAGGCCTTCACCTTTCATTACAAGGGTTCACATCTAGAATTACTGCAAATCATAGAATCATGGAATCATAGAATGCTTTGGGTTGGAAAGGTCCTTAAACATTGTTTAGTTCCAATTCCTTGCCATAATGAGGGATGCCACCCACTAGATTAGCTTTCTCAGGGCCTCATCCAACCTGGCCTTGAACACTTCCAGGGATGGGGCACCCACAGCTTCTCCAGGCAAGCAGTAGGCTGCTGTAGTGCCCTGCACATGGGGCTGCCATGTAGAGTGCGGGTTGTGCCTAGTATGGCAGGAGGACAGCATGCAGCACTTTGTCTGTCAATCAGCAGTGCCACACTGCTTGGAAAGCTGCACTCACCACTTGCCTCTGATGGGGCTGACAGCAAACAGAGAACCATTGTAGCATGCAAAACCAAAAAAGTATCAGGCAAATCTGTGGTGTTGCCTGTTGATCTACTTTAGTATGGTGGTAACTAAGATCAGATGAGCTGAAAGAAGAGCCAACACCGGCATGGTGTCACCCTGAGAAGGTGGGTGTTGACTTCCAGTGATTTTTAACTGTTTCCACATACACATGAAAATTTTCCACAGACGTGCAAGGAACCCAGATTCCTTTCTCCTGACACATGAACCACTTGGAGCTAGTGGCCAAGCATATTTAAGTGTGTGTAGGATTTCTAGGTGCTTACTTTAAGCATATTCAGATACTTTGGAAAGGTTATATCTACCTAGACAGGATAAACTTATGATTGTTCTGCTTACTGGACAAGGCTGTTTTTTTTCCTTTAAAATCTTGTTTTTAATTATATTTGAGCTAAGCTCTCAGAGGCCTGAAGGCAGGAATCCCTTCTTTACTAACTTGTATTAGCTCTGATTGTTCTTTTCATGTCTGTTATGAGCAGGAAGCACACAAGCTCAGAACATGTTATTGGTATGTGATGACTATTCAGCGTCTTTCCAATGCTGGAGAAAATGTCCTTGTAGGACAGCTCATTCAAATATACAGTGTTGTGCCACTAGAGGAAATACTCTTCCTTTTTTATTAAAAGGCAGCTATGAGGCTGTCTAGGTATTAATTTCATATTCCCCATAATTACCAAGTGCTCGTCTCTGCTTGTGAAAAAGGTGAATCACCTTCCGAACTTTCCTCTTCCTGTCACTTAGGCCCTTTGCTAAGGTCCTTTGCCCTTAGTTCAAGAGAAAAATCACCAGGCAAAGCTGACTTTCAGCAGTGACATTTTAGGCTTCTTCTACAATGAAGCTGTGAAATGAAATCATAGTGTTTTGTATCCTTGAGCTTCCCCCAGTCCATTCTCAGTGGCCTCCTTCAGTGTGCAAATTGTGTGGCTCTTGTGGTTCAGCCTCTTTTCAGCATAGGCTGTAGTTAGCAGTTGGCTGAACACCCAGCACTGTCACTTTGTTTCATAGCTTTGGCATCAGTAAATGACAATTATAAACCAGTTTTTTCAGCTTGTTCTTCAGGGGCTTGCCTGAGATTGGAAACCTAGTGTTTGAATCAGTAAGGTTTTTTTTAAATTAGCATCCCTAACCCCCCAAGCCCCAAAACCTCAGCCACAGAACACAAAGTTTTTGTGCCCATCTGTCCCACGCCATGTGCTCCATTAGGACAGAGGCATGAGCTGAACTATACATGTATGGCAGCAAAATGAGGTGAAGATTACTTCATATGCATTGGGCAGAGTCTTCATGACAAATCAGTGTCCTAAAGCTTTTCTAGAGTCACAAACATTTTACAGTTAATAAACTTTTGAAGGGCAAATGGAACAAGTATCATCATCTCATGTGGTCTCTAAGCCACAGTTTTCAGCTATCTTCTGTGTTGGACCTTGCCACTGAAGCTGAACTTGAGTGTTCAAATTGCTGGGACTTTGTAGTTAAAAGACCACAGGCACCTGCAGAAGAGGTAGGAAGCACTCAGCTGCTTGCTGCCTCTGTGCCATCACAGCCTTAAACATCAAAGTTCCAGACTTAAAACTTTTCCCATGTATAAGTAGCCTTTGGACTGGAAGAGCGATTTCAGTGGGGTATATACTAACCATGTGCTAACCATGTGCTAAGCTAGCTTCATGTAGGCAAAGACACCTCCTCCATGCAGTGGAACTCGATGTGCTTCACCAAGGAAGCTGGTGCAGTTCAAGTTGATCTCTCCTCTCAGCTTCACTGGTTTGCTACTGCTCCTTATCTGAGTGTTGTTACTGGCAATATGAGGACTCTGTGTTTGCTTCAGTGCAAAAGAGAAAATCAGTAAGGCTGAACAGGATCATACCACTAATAATTTCCAGACAGTGCTTTCCAGTGACATAATTCACCCTCTGGATCATCAAACTTACCCAAAGAGGTTAGATTAAAAGAAGAAAATAAAAACCATAAGAAAGGCAGCATCAGCATTAGGGGAATTTGTTAAATTTTGATTGAACTGATGAAGAGACGCAACAGATTGCCTGACTCTTCTACTCTACATAATCTCTTCACAATACCTTAGGTATCTGTGAAGTCTGGGAAGGACAAATGTTCAGCTTTCTCTTCTTTTAAGTCCTAGTAGAGATTTTGTAAAGAAAAAAAGAGAAAAAACCAAGCAAAACCCACAACACATTTAAGCACTCCAATAATGCTAGGAAATGCCTGTTTAGAATGGTAACATTTAGGATTTCTTCTGCCCAGCTTCTAAACACAGAATGGGCACAGACCACACTTCTGTTGGTGCTCCTCCTGACTTCTTTTTCCTTGAGAAGCCCTGTCCTCTGACACAGTGCTACACCAGGGTGTTTCTCCTGAGCCCTGTCTGCCCAGATTGACCTGCTGCCTCTCTCCTATTTTTCTCAACATCAGCAAACAAATTGCTCTTTCCTTTCTCTGTCTTCCTGGTGTTTTTCCAATATACTTGGTTTCATTATTCCAGACAGTACTTAATATAGTGAAATTTCAGAGTGGATGAGGATAGCAGTTCTTTAATATATCTTTCTGAGTGTTCTTGCACTGAAAAAGTGAATCTCATTTGTTGAGTGTTGGTGTAAGAAACATGAATGCAATTTCCTGAAGTTTTGCATGAGACGTGTGGGAGCAACAACACACCTTTCATGTCTTGCCAACTTGATTTCCTTAGGTCTTGGAGAATGTTGACCCTGGGAACAGTTGACAGCAAACTTGTTATTTTGTATAGTTTTAATATGATCTTTACATGAGCAGGTCTTACTGTATATACAACAAGATATATATGTACATACATACATAAATACACACACATATATACATGCATTCACACATATACATATACATACACATACGCATGCACATACACACATATATACATATACATAGATAGATATGAAATGTGTGTGCCTCTCCCTCTGCCCGTGGGGTATGTTTAAATCCTTCATAAAGGCAAATGGTATGCCATGTCCTTCCTTTGAAGACAGTCAGTTCTGTAACAGCTGTCAAGCATAATAAAAAGACTAATTCTTAAATTAATTACTTCTCACTTAGACAATATATAATTTTAACCTGGACTCTTCCCCTTCATCCCATATCAGAAAACATGAATTACTAGGTAGGAAAAGCAGCTGCTAGCATGCTTAGAAGGAATGAGAAAGTTAGATTAACAGTATAAGTGCTATTTAAGGTGCGTCCTCTAGTTCTTTCTCAATAAATAGTAGATCCTCAAAGCTTTACTATTTATAGAACATAATTTTTTACAGCATCCCTGTTAGGCAGTGGGAGAGACAAACATTATTATCCTTGTATTACAAAATGAATGGAGTGAGGCAGACAGGTCTCTGAGGATATGTCTATACTAATCATCCTATTAGTACAGACATGGAATAATTAGTATACAATAAATCTATATTAATATAAAATTATAATTAAATGGGCTATTTCCAATTCCCTGACATAAACATGGCTGATGCAACATATTTTGTGTCCATATAATGGGGAAATACTTCAGTCATAACAGGTTGACACCTTTCAGATTGGCTGCCAGGAATGATTCCTAGTCTGTGTTTAGGGCCAAAAAATATGCCTGCAAGTCTAGAAGAGACTTGCTTAGGTCAAAATGTGTTACAGATAATTTCCCAATGTTCCCTGGACCATGGTTTGTGAGTACAGACCTAATCAAAGGATTTTACCTACTGCCATGCAACAGCTATATTGCTGTACTTAATTTTGGCATAATTTTTTCCTTCTGTGAAATCTAACTTTTGCCTCTGCCTCTGTTGCTCTCCTCCTCTTCCAGCCTGGCTAGGGTGTGTTGCCACTGGGGGGCAGGTCTCCAGAGCAAACAAGCCTGTTTCTATCCTACAGGCTTACCTCTAACAGGGCAGAGAACCTTTGCGACAATTTGGCATTTTGCAGATGTTTCTACCAACGTTTAAGTTATGATCAACTGGAGTTGCTATGCAAAGACTGAATTCTGTCACCTTTACAGTCTTGAAGCAGCACCTGTGTGCAATCATGTGTTGAAAGCAATATGGAAAGATACTGTTTATTGTTACGAAGGATAGGAGATAGTAGCCATAAAATGTTATGTTATAGAGGAAAATAAAACCACAGGCAAAATTCAGGACAAAGCAAAAGTGACACACCATAACTCTGCTACTGTCTCTGTCAAAGTCAGTTTTGGGTAAGTGGAAACTGATGCAGATAGTATTGAATGTGTAGGAATCCTACAACACTGCATTATAAGGGAGCTTAATATCCTTTGCTATGCAAAATATGTGTAATGTGGACCAAATTAATCTCTGGCTCAGTTCTATCCAATGCATTAAAATCCCTTGATTTATTAATTAGTCCCAGACCTAAATTTTTTTCCGCCATTCTGTCTACCACTATTGGAGCAGCAAGATTTTCATTAATTTTCACTCAACACAGCAAATTACTTCAAAGAATTGAAATCCTCATTTATCTTATAACAATCGGGGCCTTTGATGAATACGTGAATTGAGGCAGCATTAGTGGGACATTATATTCCAAAAAAGCTGCATGTCACCTAAGGTGCCCCTTTCTATATAGAACTCATCTACTGCTGTGGGCCACAGACATGTCTGTTAGTATAAAACATTATTTTCTGAGTGTCTGTTCTAACTGGCTGGAACAACAGCAGCAATCTGCAATCAAGACCAAACCAAATCTCTCTGAATCCATCTTGCAAACAGAGAGATGAAACAGAACATTCATTACTAGTCCAGGCCGCTACATGTCCTAATTCCTCAGACAGTGTGAAGGTATCCTGTACATATAGGCAGTCAGAGAAAACTCCTAGTAGTTCTAGAAAAATGAAATGCTACTCATTCAATCGCCAGAATACCTAACATGAAATCACTTCAATGCGCTTAGCAGCCGCAGCTCACACATGCTGCAGTTTAGAAGGTGCATAAGCATTTAAATTTTCATTCCACAATTTTTTATCTACCTGGAAAAACAAAAAATTCCTCTAAATAAAGCTTGCTATGCTTGTTCACAGTCTTGTCACCTCAAGATTAGCTTCCTCTAATGTGCTTTCCTTTAGACTATTGCTTGAGATTATTCAGAGTCTGAAAGAACTCAGGAATGCAAGCTGTCACATAATAATCAGATCTTAAATCTGCAGCATGTCACACCTGAACACACAAGTGTTCTCTGAGCTGCCTTGGCTGCCAGCAGGATTCAAGGTATTGGTGCTGATCTTTAAAACTCTGGATGCAGGCTCTCTCCTCAAAGCACACTACTAGGCAGCCATCAGTGGAGGCATTTGAGAGGCAGCTCTGCTTGATAGCAAGGATTGCCATCAGAGCAACATTTGCCAAAGCCGCCTTGGATTTTCAACTGCACTAAACTGCCAGGCAGGCAGCTTGAACTCTTTTAAAAAAAATATTATTTTAAGAATTTAGAAAAAGATCATCTAAGGGATGGACTGTCTTCTTTTTTGTAAGCTGATTCCAAAGTGTAGTATGGGTTACAAATAACCTTGAAACAGATTAAAATGAGCTTGCAGTTAGCACCTGAGATGCAGGCCTACTCTGCTTGCAGGCTTGACAAACCCATCTAAGCGGAACCTCTGTTTTACCTTACAAAGTACTAAAGAGCAAATCTAATTACTGTGCTTCAATGAGAAATGTCTGTAACACGTCAATGGGACACAAGAGACAGGCATTAAGTGTTGATTCCAGGCCTGGCCTGTGGAAAAACAGGACCTAAGCTAGTTAACATAAAGTCCAGTTATAGCACAGTGTTTTCTCTTGGGTGCTAGAAACAGCTGAACATTCAAGCGTCTGTATGATGGCAGTAAAAGAATTGTGTAAGCGACCCTGGCTACAACACTGGATTTTACCATCCACAGTGCTAATAGAAAATGCACTGAGGCATATTACTGAAGGAGAGTCCTGAATATGAAGTAGCAATAGAGTTAGAACCAATCCTCAGGCCATTGTACAAGGCGGGAATTGATAGCAATAATGGAGCCTTCTAGCCCCTGAAAGGGGCTTCTCTTATGTGACAGGTGCCAAAGCACACACAGGGACTGACTTTTGGTGATGTACCTGTAACAAAATCCCATTTGTAATGAAGCAGAATTGAAGCCTGAATTATTTCATAAGCCCTTTGGATGGTTTGGAGGAGATCATTCCCATCATCTCAGAAGGCTCAAGAAGTATGCAGCTCCTGTTCAGCCCTAAGCGACCATCATGGCTGTGAAAAAGTAATCATGGATTCTCTCTACAGGAGAATCACTGCTGTTCTTTGATATGTTTAAGACAAAATTTAAAACACCGGAATGTAGTAACAATTTTTAAAATATTACTCTATAAGTAGTTATGTCTTCCCACAAGAGTATGCATTCATTGAGCCATATTTTTTAGAGAGAGTGGATGAGTATGATATTTGAAAATATTTGAAAATAAGGCCGTACAAAGGTCCTTTTTTCAAAGACTATCTACTATTAGAAGTTCTGTCCTTCTAAACAAATTGGTGGCAGTGGCACTGGTGCCTGGCAGATCTCCTTCTACTTGGCGATATTGATATACTTAATATTTTTCCGCATTGTACATACCTAACCTTAAAGACTGTGTAAATAGCCTCTCCATTACAGAAAATAATAAGCAGTAATCAGTGACTGCATCCCCTGGTCCTTAGTGTTTGTGTGAATGGCTTTCATATTCACAGTTATCACTATGTCAAAAGTAAAAGAAACATTACCACAGCTTTTACTGTCTTATCTGGTTGCCCTATGGGATTATTCAAGTAGGTAAGGAATGCAGCAGCAAGTCCAAAACCTAGCTCTTTCTGATAAAAAAGAACAAAAAATGTGAAAAAAAAAATGTTCCATGTGACTTTGGGAACTGAGAGCACTCCTGCACCTTGCAGGATTAGGTCCTGTGACAGGTTCTGCAATAAGAGGAACTTGTGCGAGAAGCCCCTACCTACATGTCTCAAACCTGATAAAGAGGAAAATATATCTCTCAAACAGTGCAGTGTTTTACTGCAAACAGAACAAAGTTCTTTATTTGCACATGGAATCACTACTCAGCTATGGACAAAACAGTGACATTTCTCAATTCTAGACTGTGGCCTAATTTTTTGCAGAGATGTTTCCCTATTTTTGTAGCTATGGAAACAGGCTTTTGTTTCTTTAGAAATAAGCCAAGAATTAGGGGCCAGGCCACAAAATATTCTGTTTTATTACAAAACCACCAAAACGTGATTTCTCACCAATTTAACTGGCAGCAAGAATATTTCACACAGCAGTACCATGTACCGATGCTCTCCTGGCGAAGCTCAGCAGCAGTAACTTTGGCTGAGAGTTCGGACTATTTTTGGAAGCTTCAAAAGTATCCAGGGAAAATACTTTTCACTTTTATTCATATAAACAGTATCTCTATTTATTAAAAAAGTGAGAAATGGCTTCTCCTCAACTTCAAATGGCTTTGACAATAAAATTCTTCTTATATCAAGGTCTTGGGAGACACATGAAGCTTTGTGACAAATGGGGTGTTTGGATGATGAAGAGATGACTTGAAGACTCAGGAAAAGATGCTTCAGACTCCTGCCCCTGGAGCACAGTGAAATAAAGGTGACTGCACTTGGATCACAGCTCTGTGTCACCTACTCATTTAATGTCTTATGCCTGCATGGGGATGGACTATGATGAACTATACAGTCTTTTCCATCTTAAATTACTAAAAGGATAAGTCATTCCTGCTGTGAAAAGAAGGAAAAAAAATCCTATGTAAATGTTTAGGTTCCTAAGTACAGGCTTAAATCTTATTGAAGTCCATAGAATTTAAAGTGCTTAAGTGTTTTGCTGAATAGGGATATGTTACTGAATCATGGCCAAGACTTTTTAAGTTGATGTACTGTTACCCATGAAATTACTAATATGCTCAATATCAACCCTGCACTTAAATGCATTGTTAAAGAGGAATAGACTTTTTCAGGTCTTCTGGTTTATCATCTGGAAGAGCATCTGGCTGAATCAGGGATCCAGAATAAAGTCAAGGAGTAAAAATGTTGGGAAATATAAAGCCTAACCAGAGCAGGAAATTGTGGAATGAGCCAGGACAAGAATTTTCTAGACAGCTACACTGCTATTGACAACTTCAAAGTTCATTACTCTCTGCTGTGGTTACCACTCATTCTGAAATTTGCTTTCCATTGAACAGAAAGCAACTCTAGGAATTTTATTGGAAGTGTATCATCTCCATCGGTATAGAATGTCTGATTTCCATCCCTTTGTGTCCATCACCTTAGGTGTTTCAATTAGAGGCAAGCTAACTCTCATGGTATGAACAAGAAATGAAGTAGATTAACACTGTCTGTCACTGCATATTAATTTCCAGTACCCTTTTCTATCTTTCTTTTTCTGTCTTTTACCTCTTTTGCAATAAACCTAGATCTACCAAGATGTCAAACCTGCAATGCAATCAGATGCTCTTTCTGCAAGCTGTGGGTCAGTGTATTAGTTTGTATTTAAACACACATACACTGAGACAATTTACTGATTATGGCTGGGGTGATCAACAGTGATGAGATTAAACCAAAATTTTTGAACACATCATTGAAGAAAACATTAGTGAGGCTTGAAAGATCAAAGAAGGTCTTGAACACATTGCCTCTAAATGTCAAAAAGACCAGGCTTGAGGTCAAACATTGTAACATAGAGCTGTTCAAAAGAAAGCTTGCATTGAGGTATTGTGTCTGTCACTCCTTATCAGAAGCACCAGTCTCAGCTGTGTGGGAGTACATTTTCCCATTCTGTCAGGTGATGCACTGTTCTTTGCCCTCAGTTTCTCTCCTTTTTGATATTGATGACTTTCTGGAGGTGAGACCTTGCAAAAAATTGATGGGATTTGATTTCTGAATCCAGGCCATTTAGAGAGCAAGCCCAAATGACTAAGCATTAAGAAAACAACATGCATAAGGTGTACTGGGGGAGATGTTGCTGCCACCAGCCACGTTCTCCCATCAAGCATCACTGCCACCAGGCCTGGAGTGACCACTTAACCTGGCAAGGTATGTTTTTGAAAAGAAGCTATGGGAAAAATACTCTACTTCAAATGTGACCGCAAGCCATTGTCTGTGGAATGGAAACAAGAGACTCCATCCAATCTTTCTTTTCACTTCACACTTCTCTGCTTTGGAGCACTTTTTTGTTGCTCTTTCAGTAGCTTTTCTTTGCCAACAAATAACAGGCATTAAGTACAGAAAAACAATAAAGTTACATGAGGAGAGAGTAATAACAATCAGTACACAAAGATAAACATCAGCAATAAACAATTGCAGCTGCCAGCCCTACAACATATTTATATATGAAGAATATATATACAGAATATATATACAGAAGTGTGTGTGTGTGTGTGTGTGTGTGTGTGTAGGGAACAGAAGTGGTGTGTGCATATCGAGGAGGGGAATGGTACAAAGGCTCCTGACAGAAGCTTGGGAAAGCCCACGTGGTTCAAGAATACTAGAACCACAAATAACCTACACACAAGAGCTGTCTGTGCCTGAATGCCACATCACTGTGAGTCTCTTTGACTTCTTGGAGTCGAAAATAGAGCTTTAGAATTAATGTGATGTGTTGAACATCCAGGAAGGAAAAGTGTCACAATTGCCATAAAGCTGACCCTCTGACAGCAAGAGAAGAAAAAAAATTATTTTTTTTTTCTCCTCTCTATGATATTGTAGTCTACAAATAGAATGAAATGCTTCCTGTTTTTGGGGAAAGAGGATCTTTGCTTTGTACTTGCTAGAGATATTTTTCATTGTTTAGTATTCACTTCTAAATGGCAGGTCTTAGTTTTGTCATTCTTCTCCCATTGTCAATGCTGTCCTGCCCAAATCTCAAGCTGTTATTATTTTGAAAAGAAAGACTTTGAATCAGGTTAAGAGAACAACATTTCTTGCAACAGATTTATTGGAGGAAAAAAGAGCTTGCTGTTTGGTGCTGTTTTGAAATCCTGATGGTCCAACAGAAGAGGAATGTGATGGGCTGAGTGCAGGTGACATGGTGAGGAGCCCATGCTGAATTCAGTGTGTCCAAGCTGCTCCATAGCTGACAGCTCAGATGGCCTCTGTTGCCAGAACCAGAATTTCTGGACTAGCTCTCTGTTTTTAATTTCTTTCTTTGATGTTTAATATTTGTTTGTTTTTGTTTGTTCATCTTGTTTTACCTTTGACAATAACAATTTCATAGTTGTGGACAGTTTCAGCTTAACTTTCTACTTGTAAGAAGTGGTAACTGACAACAGATATTCTCTGGGGTACAAAACCCCTACAACAACTGTCCCCTGAAGTAAAAGTCTGGTGTATTAACTGCTTCCCTGCTGTTAAAACTGACGGGCACTCAGCATAATAGCACTCTCTCCATTGCTTTATGCCAGAGTTATAGCCCAGACACTACCATTTTGTAATTGACAAAGATAATTTTGGAATTGTTAATGTATTAAAGTGATTAAAGGAAGTAGCTTTTACATTGAGGAGCAATTTGACTTGGTGTCTAAGGATCTTCTTTCCAGACAGATACAGGGCCACTGTCAGTGGAGAGGTATTACTGCTGAACAGATTAGGTGTGCTCAACTGTGTAAGGATAGGGAGGACCACTGCAGATGGTAGGGCAGACATGAAGATCCCGTTGCCCTCAAACACTCCAAATAGATAAATCCTACTTTCCCAGCATCTGGAAACTCAGAGGGAAAATGGAACCATCATTCATATGACAGGAGATTAGTCATGAACAGATTTAAGGTACAACTTTCATGGAACAACAGGAGGATTTAATCTGATTCAAGGAATCACATGCTATGAAAAAGCATTATAGCTTGTCCAAGGCAGAGCAGTCTGTCTTTAGCTCAAATTGTTGCATTGATAAAGAGGCATGGATTAAAAAAAACCAAACAAAACCATGGAACAAGCCCTGCCATCTATTTTAAATGAATGCTAATATGAGATGGAAAAATTAGCTCTTGAAGAAATTCAAGGACTGTCATAGTGAGGAAATATTTTCACTTTTGATCAAATAGAAATTATACTTTTCGATGCTTGAGACAGGCACAACTAAGCTTGCACAGCAAAAAAGTAGGCAGCAGTTTTAAAATACTTCAAGCACATAATCATTGTTGGCTATAGAGGTCATTTAAATGTGTTTCTATATCTCTGAAAGGAGGCTTTATCAAATTTTTTTCAAGCTAATAGCTCAGAGATGTGATTTTTTTTTTATGGTCACAGAACAGATTAGCGGCCAAGACAGTAGAAACAGCATCCCAGTTCACTTAGGTGGCCTAAACCACCTTTCCTGTTCATTTTTTTTTGTGACAGTTGCTACCTAATACATTTTGCCCACTTTTCTCAAGCATTATACTAAGCATTGAGGGACAAAACCAGAAGTTACTTCATATATTGTTTTGTCTCTTTAAGCTGGGAGTTGTTTTAGTCAGCTCTTCAGAGTGTCTACTGTTTAGATATTTTTTGCCCTTTGATAAGGTTTTTCAACTAATCTGTTGTACCAGTTTTAGCAGAAACCAGTGGCAAAAGCAATGCCAATATTAAATGCAGTGTTAGACTACACGTTGCAGTTCTATTCCTGCATGAAAAACCACCAGTCACTTAATCTCTCTGTGGGTGTCTGGTGTAGCACAGCAACACCTGATTTAGGTTTAAATTAGCTGAGTGTGACAGCATTAGCATATGCACTGCAGCAGCACAAGGCTCAGCACTGGCTGGTAAGCTTATTTTTGGTATGGAGTGGGGGGTCTAAATACTTGTGGTGAAAGGAACATACAATTAATATCTCTGTTTTATAAAAAGGTGCCCTTAATATAATAATATAACTTGTAATAATATAAGTTCTCTAACACTTAGTATGGCTAGATGAAACTGGACGCATGTCATGTGCACTTCCTTTTTGAGTCTGGAAATGGGAGAATTTAGTAGAGTGAAAAACTGGCCAAGGAACTGATGCTTCAGAAAGCCAGCACACACCACTTTACCCTTCCTTTTGGGTCATACTTTGTACAAAACCTCAGGACAAGCCATTGCTGGGTAATGTGCACATGAGGAAGCTGAAAAAATTCAGTTCTGCCTCATCATTTGCTGTGCACCTGAGCTGAGTGTTACTCAGCTGAACCACATAGAGCCCTGTCTGGAGCACTGTATTTCCAGGCATCAGGAATGGCCCACACACAAGGAAGCTGATAAACTTTTCAAATATCAGATTAGCATTCATTTTGACACTTGTTGGCCGCATTTTGCGGTTTATTTTTTTCTTTAGAAAGAGGCAAGATGCTCATAAGTTTATAGTTGAGTCATGAGCATAGCTCACCTTCAGGAATAATGAAAAACCAGCACCAGGTTTATTAACCACCTCAAGAAGAAAGATCAAGGGTAGCCTATGTTTGATAGTCTCCTTACACACTCTGATGTGTCATTGTCATGGTTTTGGATGACAGGTATCTGCTAGGGAAGACAAGAGTCTCCCTTGAAAATGGAGATTGAAAAAAACAAACCTCCTCCCCTCCAGATTATTTTGATTTTGAAATTAATGGGCTTTCAGGCAGAGGTATGGGAATAAGGAATAACTGTTCTTTACTAGTAAGTTTATCAAGGCAAACAAACAACAGCAACTACAGCAGTGAAATAACAAACAGGGCTAGGGTTCTCCCCTCCGGTATAGTTACAGTCACAGTTGGCAGGGAGCACTGGTGGCTCCGGGGCACAGGGTGCGGTGATCCCACGCAGCTGCAGAGGCACTCCGGCTTGGGGAACACATGGGGAATGGAGGCCTGGCCCAGACCGGGAACGATGGAATTCCCGAGGCTGAGCAAGGTGTACCAAGTGTCCGTGGTGCTGGCTGGAGAGCGTGGAGGTATCCAAGCGGGGCTGTGGTGCGGAGTGTAGAAAGGCAGGGGAAAACTCCGGATCAGCACTTGGAGACACGACGGGATGCAGCGGCCGCGGCAGTTCTGAGCAAGGCAGTGAGCAGGCTGGTCCCAAGGTCCCAGGCCAAAACCAGGAGTGAGCCCACCCCTAAAAGCCGCAGGCCAGGTTTTTTTTCCAAGAAAAACCCCTTTCTCCCTTCCCCTCTGCCGAAAGAGTCCCCGGGTCCCCACCCTGTCTTTTATCTGCCTTGGCCTGAAGTCTTTTGTTTATCTTAAGTACCCACACCAGTGCTCCTAGGAGACTAATGGTAAAAAATTCTACAGGTAAGAAAGAAACAAACAAACAAAAAAACCCACCCCCAACAGTCATTAATGGCCTATTAGGATGAATCATGAAATTTAAGCCTGGCCAGTTGTCAAAAAAACCATCTGTAAACAAGTTACAGTAGTTGCAATTTTCCCAAGTGAACTTTTTAATAAATGCTTTCTCCTCCCAATGAAAAAGTAAATAAACAAATTGAGGTTACAATAGATGTCTTTTAGAAAGACAGTTAAAGAGAATTACATTTTCATCAGATACACTTTTTGCCACTGTGACAAAAGGCAGAATCTCTGTCTTTCACTCTGTCTCTGACAAAATGCCCTGTTTAAATGCCGTTGAGATACATGATAAAACAAAACCACCAGGGAAAACTTTTATCTCTTCTAGAGGTCATATCCACTCCTTGAAAGGAAAAGAGGCACTATGTTTCCAAGCTGTGAGAAAACACATTTAATAATTTTTTAGTAGCTCATCAGAATAGTTAAATACTGGAGTGATAATGAAATGAGCTCATAACTCTTTGCTCTTGGGTTATGACAGGCCAGTCAACAAAGTTCTACTATCACATGTGAAACAATTCCTGCTTTATACTAACTGGAAAGAAGCACTATTATTAACTCTTCACAAAAGCTGCAGTTCTATGGCAAGGAGCGTATTTCTAGCAGTAATGCTTTCCAGCAGAAGACAGCCATGGTGAGTCCCTCTCTCTGGCCTTCTAGGTGGTCTTTCCCTCAGATCTAATGATAGGCTTGTCAGAGTGATTTATGGCACTTATCCACGCCTCTGTGTTTTCCTCCTTAGCTTTGGGTCAGCTCTGGTCTCCAGCGCTCTGTGGTTGATCTTAACACGCATTCAGTAATCTCACAGAGCGAGACTTTGTTTTTCTACATTTGTGTTTTCTTTCATTCTGCCTGTCTTAGAGTTTTAAGTAACACTCATCACCACGGGATACTACTTCCGTATTTTATCCATCAGTAAAGCTTGTGTTAATTTTGTACCACTAGCAGCCCTCTCTGCTGGTTTGTGTTTGCATGCATGCGCGCAAACTCAAACTAAAAATGTATCTTTGCATTACTGCTAGTTCCGGATCCTGGTGGCCCCTTTACTTGATCCACATCCCATTAAAATCAGTAGGAAGTTTACCATAACTGTTAACAGGAATTTTAATAAGCCCACTTTAGCTAATATGGGGATGGACTGAGTTCTGCTATATGGTGCACAGATGGAAATAAACTAGCATATAAAGACCACTTCCATGCTTTTCGTTGCATGCGCTTGCATAACATGAAGGGCTGGTTACCCATTTCTGAGAGAAAAACAGCCTGAGCAGGGCTGTGGCAGGAAGAAATTCTCTGTTCCACATTCCTGGGGCACTTTGGTCACTTCATCATAGCATAAGCAAAATTCCTCCAGGGCTTGGATTGCACATCCCTCCAGAATGTGGGAGCAGCAGCAAATAAAACTAATGACAGAGCCCATAGCCTGGGACTCCTTCATATGATAATCTTCTCTTATACTTGGCTCGCTAATAATAAATCACACATCACTTGCTGCATAGATGCCAAACAGGGCACCACCCATTCTTTTTTATTTAGCAACAGTTTCTGAACAATGCTGCTTTATCTGATCATAGTTATAAAAAAGCAAAACATCTCTGAGATAGATATTTTTTATAGGAACAGTAAAATATTGGAGGTTTGTGTAGGGTAGTCTAAAGCATTTCCATAGAAAAATGTACAAAATTCTGAATTCAAGTGAAGGAACAGACAGATAAAAAGAATTAAGACCACTATGTTATTTTTAATTAAATAGGAAGAAGAAAGGGCTGCCATATGAGTTTTACAGACAGACTAAAACCCTACAGCTTCTCTGAAGGTAAAAATTAATCTCAGGTCAATGTGAGTTTTGCCCTTATTGAAGAATCATGCCAGTATTTACATTTCTTTGCACATCTGTGACTGTCTTTCATGATTAAATAAAATTCCACTGAATGGGAGCTCTGTGCAAATAGGAAGCTTCCTGTCCTCAGTGGTTACTCAAAGTGTCATTTCTCCCCATCATTTTAGAAGAATATTAATTTGGAAAGCAGCAGCCATGAAAAGGAACAAGCAAACAAACAGTTAAAATAACTGTTGCAGCACTTTATACAATATGTTTCACTGCCACCATAGAGTCATGGTCTGCAAGAAATGACATTGAAGTAGCCAGCAGAGAGCAAAGTGCAACTAGAAATTTCAAGGAAGTGTCTAAGATTTGTTTAATATTTTAACTTGTGTTGCAGGAGAGGTAGCAGGAAGTTTAAATTATTTGGGAGAAAAGTAAAGAACCCTAGAAGATACTGTATTTCTGAAAATTCTGAGATGTCATAAGAGACAAGGAACAAACCAAGGTGAGATACCTCATGCTATGGTAATAGCTGACTGAGGCAGCTCAGTGTGGATTTGTGAGCACACAGCTGACAGGGTTTTTCTTTTAGTCTGTACTTGACTAACAATAGACAAGAAACCCTTTTACTGAGCAATCCTGCTTCAGTTTGTGCCTTTTCCTTATTTAGTTCTTTTCTTATCCTAAAGATGAGAACTGTAAATCCTTCCCTCTTGAGAGACTAGCTGTCTCGGTCATCATATAGATGTAAAACAAGACACTCCTAATAAATATCTCCTAATAAATATCTTCTGGCCAGACCCAGGAAGGAAGAAAATCAGGGAGGTAGAAAGTTCCTCTGTGCAGGACTAGCCAAATGTGATCCTGAGGGCTATCAGCTGAATAAGTGTTCTAAGAGGTACTAAGTATTTTAGTAGACTTTCATAGGTGGCATACTAAGCACTAAAGCCTAACTGCAGTTTTCTTCCATCAAGGGTAGGTAAAGGAGAGAAGTTGCTCTCATGTAAGGGTGGCAGACTGAAAAATCAAACTTCCAACAGACCAAAAAAGACATTTAACTTAGAATTTCTGTAGGGTTTTTCTCTTCAGGAGATGCAAAACATTTGGAGGTTCCAAAGGTGTGAACTTCCTGAAATAATGTGCTTAAGTATTGTGGTGTACCTCTGTTTAGTAACCTTTGCTAGTGTTTTGGAGCTGAGACAGTGGCACTGTAAGATGAAAGACTTCTGTAAGATTGCAGGAAGCAGCACAGCACATTCTATCCCTACCCCAGTAACAGCATCATCTTGGTTTACAGAATTATTCTTTTAGCTGATGATTCCAGTTATCCAGCTCAGATACTGACCTTGAACATCAGGAATACATTAGGAATGACAGACTGCTTCCCTGATCCTATGATTGGGCCTTTGCCTCAGCTCCTTCTGAAAATAATCCCAGAGAGACACTAACAGAATAACCTTACTGGACTAAGCAGTACTTAGTGTACTGACTAGAAGCCATTAAATCTAAACTGTGAAGGACTCAAAGTAACATTACTTGACTTCAGACTTTCTGTCCCTGTCTGTTTGAAATCTACTGCAGTTAAATAATAAGTTTTGGTTGGGAGAGCTCATGTGATTTGAAGAACAATCAAAATACAAGTGACATCCAGCTGTTTCAGACAGCAACAGACCACAGTGGCAGAATACAGGATTTTCAATGTTAAATGACTAAAACACCTGAGTGACATCTATTCTGCTGCCAGTAAACCAATGTGGAAGGTATTTGGTGGTTCTACACTTCAGCAATGCATGTAGCCAAGCCTGCTCGCTGGGAGGGCATCAGTAAAGAGATGTGAAGAAAGGTGTTCTGGTCTCTTCCAGAAGTCATCATGATGGTAACAGTGGGCTCCAAGCAGGCTCAGGGAAAGTGAAAATAACAAGGTAACAAGAGGAATGAATATCAGCATGCAAGAATGGCCAAGAAGTTTGGAGGGTGGTTTGGGAGAAGGTAGCCTGCAATTGTAAGTGGATGGTCCAGCTGTATTTGTCCACAGTGAGGTGTTCAATCACACATCCCTAGTGACATTACTAAAACCATGCGTCCTTTTCTGCACACCCTGTTTTCAAGCACTGAAGCCCAGACAGGCACGTGGTGCTGCTTAATTCCTTTTAGCTGGCTGCTGTTCTGGGGAGCTACGCCACATCAGAGAGACCCACACTGCTATGCTGCGTGTTCTCAGCCACACTGGAGTTTGCATGTGTGAAATTAAACTCAGAACAAGTATTTTTCAGATGATACACCACTTCCAAACCCTGATAATGTTGTGGGGTAGAGTAAAAGCAGAATGTGATTTGCAAATATGGGACCTACTCACTTTCCTTGTACATCACTGTCAGAACAGTCCTAATTTTTTCTGTTTGTAGTATCTGAACCTTTATTATCCTCTGAACTCTGAGTAATCAGTTCATGGCAATGCAAGTCTTACTCAGCACATTTGGAAAACACTTCACTGGAATAGTTTGGTAGCACTCCATAATTTCATTGAGCCCTATTCCCTGAATTTGCTTCTGTGGTTATTTGGAAAACCTCAAATGTAGGGAAAAAGGTAGTTTTTCCTTTTCTTCTGTCTAATACACCATTGTATTAAACTTATCACCTTTATTTTAAGGGGAACTGTGCTCCAGATGAAAATGGCTCTTCGGACTTTAAGTCCCCACTTAGTGGCTGAGGAGGTTCTTTTAACCCCCCTGGAGGTTAAATTGCCTGCTGTTGTCAGAGAAGCAGGTGCTTCTATGCACAAGATGTAGAGGTTACTGAGAGGAAAACTAAGAATAATGGAGCTACTTGTGGACTCCATCTGCCACATGTAGCTACACATGTGAGATTTTTTTCCTATGCCTTTCTGATTTCCAGGCAACACTAGTGTTTTCTCCTCTCCAAGCAAATAGCAGTTAAAAAGAAAAAAAGAATGTTTTCAGTTCAGCAGAGATCTCAGTTTTCTATTTTTACAGTAGATAGAGCTCTGAATATGTGAAGTCTAGCAGGTCACGAGTAAAAAAGCTGCATGAGCACAGAGAGCTGTCTATCATGGCCTGAGAGAAAACTGCCAAGGATTTATCTTCCTTCAAGTGACTCTTCTTTTCAAGAAAAGAATAAAAAAGCATAAAACACTTAGAATGGAATGAGTAAAGGGAATGCATGGCTGCTAAACAATGTCCAAATGAAAGAGAGCTTCCATAGCTTGTAATGAATGACCAGATATCAATTGAAATTACATGCTCTGAATAAATGTTTGAGGATGTACAGAAATATGGCTTCAGAAGAATTTTAATTCATCTGGAATACCAAAATCTAATTAGGAATTAAAAGACCCAGCAAGTTCCTTGCTGTTGTACCTGCTGGGTTGGGTAGCAGAGGATAATTCCAAATTAGCAGAGGATAATTCCAAAACTGCTGAGTCTAGACCATGACTTACACGGAGACTGTGTGGAAACACTAGTCAGCCCTGGCTGTGCTCCTATTCAGGATGGAAGAAAGGAAAGCTGCACAAGCACAAGAGACTGAATAAAGGCTTCTCTCTAATGGGCATTTTTGCAGTGTATTGGGGTCTAAGTGATTCATACCATTTAGCATTTGCCTTGCCACTAGATAAGCTGGGCTGTTCTCACCATGACCTTAAACATAAACTGCAGGGGTCCTAACATGTCTATGTGTCTTGCATGAGCATTTCTATAGGTCAGAAAACACCAAACTTAGCCTGATTTCATTGGATACTGAATTGGTGCAACAGTAGATGTGAGCAATTCTATCCATTCACTGAAGTTTCCTGGAATAAATGCTGGTTGAGAACACAACTGCACTTCTAGAATTACTTTAGAAATAAAGCTTATTTGTTATGCATTGCTGTTTATGGCTGAATTAATGGTCAGATGAACAAGTAAATAAGATCAAAAATTAAGGTTAGTGAGGATGCGGAAAGTTAAGGTTATGTAAGGAAAATTAAGGTTAGTGAGGATCCCCAAACACGGTGGGGGAATTATTGATTTTTGTGGCTTGTCACAATGTGAAGGTGGCTCACAGACACCTCATCTATGGAAAATTATGAGTGTAAGAGGAAAACAACCCTGGGAGAATACCCTAAGAGACTGTAAGAAAAAAAGACAAGTCATTAAAATCAAAGGCAGATATGATAGCAAAATGGAGATGGAGGAAATGAATGTGGAAACATTAGAAATAAAGAAAGGGGGAAAATGAAATGGAAGTACTGAAGAACCAGTAAACTAAGGACAGGATTTTCAAAAGTGCCTTACTGTCCTAAAAAGCTGTCATTACTTTCCCACTGATGCTTGCAACAAAAATGAATAGTGATGACAATGTCAGGCTAGCAATGAGCACTTAAAAAAAACCCTCAGCTTAGAATTTCGTTGCCTTCTTACAACGTCTGCCTGCGACAATGGCATAAAACAACACTCATGGCTACTAAATTACAGCTAGTGTCCACTTAAATATTCTGGGAAACCTCAGATGTCTGTGGCATTAAGACACCCAGCAGCAATTACCACATAGGAACTTCCTGAGGCCCTCAGAGCCTTGTTGGAAAACTCACTTATTCTAAATAATGTAAAAATATTCATTATTGTGGAGCATAGAAAAATCTGTTTCTCAGGACAAAATGAAACCCCTGAAAGTCAAACTGAATCTACTAACTGCTTAGTTTTTAAAGTAAACAATGTGCCCTTTCATTATGTGTGTTTCTGAAGTGTAGCACTCAGGAAACGTGCCAAGTTTATGTCTCTGTGGACTGGGCTTCTCCCTGTTTATCAGAGGTTGATCAGAGAGGAGGGAGCGGCACTGTGCGCTTCCCGGCTCTGCCCTGCTAACGAGCCCCAGCCCTGACCTGGAGGGACCATCGCTGGGCGTGAGAAGGCAGCTCAGACTTCACACCTTTGAAACCTTTGGCATCTCTGCTGAGCCTCATGAGAGAGCAGCCAGTACTGCCAGTGATGTCTGTCGTGTATCCTTTTATCCCCAGGAGACTATTTCGATTAATTTCTTTTCACATTTTCCTTAGGTGTGTGAATAACTTGCTAATGGTGACTGTTTTGGTCACTACTACCTTTAATTCGGTTCATCCCACTGCTTTAGTATCTCAGTTTTAATCTCTGGACTCAAGCATCAAAGAATGTAGGGTCCTAAGACATAACTCATTTGCATTTCCACAGGGATCAAACATTAAGTCTAACAAATGACGTGTCTTATTACTGGGACATCTTGGAAAGCTCAGATCCTTATGTTTGTTAGTTCAGAGTGCAATAATTATTAGCTAGAGACAAGCAAAACTGCAATCAAAAAGAAAGCCAAATAAAACCCACCTACACAGATTTTTCACACTGGGCCCTGGGCATGACTCACTGGTTATGTATTAGGCGTTGTGGGTGGGTACTCTAATTTGTATGTGTTCCATTGTTTAGATGTGTTTTGCACACACTAATTCTGACTTTCTGTTTTGGCAAAATCTTACAAAAAAACCCAAGCCCACCACAACCCTCTTGGGTTACAGTCGTGAAAGGCAGCTGCATTACCTCACCCACCTCTCTTGGGATCAGGGTGGGCTCTGGAGAGAAAAGGGATCAGTGCTTGCTTGGGATGCTGGGAGGAAGGAGGTCATGTGCAGCCACGGATGCTGACTGGCTATGGAGGAGTTTTAGCAGCATCTTACCCACTGTGTGGGGAGTCACTTTGTATTTTCTTCAGGATACATTTCTAAGACCAGAAAGTTATTTTGGTTCTTTAAAGCATTCAGAGGAGAAATAACTTGGCCTGTAGTTTGCAATGCATTTTTTGCTCTAACATGCCAGCAGACAAGAATATATTAAATGTTAAATGGAAAGGACTTTTAACACCGAAAAAAAGTGCACCCTTTCAAAATATTGTAATGCTTGTGCATGTCTAAGCATAAGAAACATCATTAGAAAAAGTAGTGAGAAAATAATTGGAACTGAAAGTATTTTCTTGGCACTAGATCATCAACAACCACCTTCATTTGTGGAGTATGAACTAGAAAAAGAAATTCAAATAGTAGTTATATAAATTATACAATATATGAATCATAAATATATATAAATATAATACATGGCTTCTAGTAATGATAGGATTGTTTATGTGGCACTTGTCACCATAAAGTGAGGTAGGCAAATATGAGCGCTTGAAGAATGAAGTCTGACGATGACTAGAAAAACATGGTGATATATCAGGGAAGCTGTCTAGAGCTGCTAACCATTTTGGTCACCCAGGAAAACTGTAAGGCACTGTTCCGCTTTCACCTTACCATGTATCTCTGTGACAGCCCAGTGCATGTCTCCAAATGCATTCTCAGGAAAACTCTCCTGGCTATGCTGTGAAGTTTGGCAGGGACTGTCAGCTGTGTAAGAAACAGTGATATGCAAACAACCATGACTGTCACAGTCGAGGAGTAACCCTGCCGTGAGTGAAACAGATACTGTGACACTGTGGTGGCTATCACACAGTCTGGACAGGCGTGGAGAGGTCTGCCTTCTGGGAGGTCATGCACTTTCCACTGATAGAAAGCCTATTGAGCATATGCAGGGAGACCAGAGGAGTCAACAGAACAGAAGGAGATGGCAAAACCCTACAAATGCAAAGCTATGCCCTCCCAGAACTTTTAAAGACCCAAACACTCTGACCCATGTGCAGTTTGGCTTCTCTGGGCTTCCCACACTTCTGCATCCTGGCATCACCCTGGATGCCTCAAACTTTCAGGAGACCCCGGAGCTGCATCTGACCTCACTGTCATCCGTGATAATACTGATGTCAAACTTTGCAGGAGACAGAGGCTAGATCAAAATCATGTCTTGGTAGTCCACAGCTACTAAAAGGAGGTGCTCAACACACGAACATTTGCTGTCCTTGCTTACTTCACTCAAAAAATATGCAACTTTCTTGACCTTAAGTACACTCCTTAGGAGTGTTCAGGCTGAAAGGGGCTCCACATCTGCCAAAAATAAGCATGGCTGACCTTAATAACTACTTTCCTTCAATCACAAGGGAAACACCAATGCTGCAGTGTGTGCATCACTTTTCCTTTAACGCCTACGTTTGCAGTGAAAGAACTGTGCAAGTTAACCCTTTCACAGCTGCTACCAGTGCAAAAGCTTACAGGTTTGAGCAGGGTCCTGAACAGCCTCTCAGATTTGTTTTCAAGGGGTTACTTGCAGGATAATGCAAGTCATTCAAATTTTCCACTACATCACAAAATGACACTCATACCTGTTCCCACTATTTGTTTAAATATAAACCAGCACTCAACTTTGCATCAGCAGCTTCCTGTTTAACAAGTATTTAAATGAATAGCTGAGTAGGTTTTATGAAGCATACTTGGCAGCCCTAGAGGTGCACCACTCAGTGTCTAAACAGTAAACAGGGCTTGCAGGTGCTGTTGAGGCAAACAGCAATTAGATGGGGCAGAGTGACAATGCTGCCCCCCCCATGTGTGCTGCAGGCAGGGATGGCTGGCAGGTTGTCTGCAAGGAAACATAGGAAATCACAGAAGCAGAAAGCTAGGTAGGCCCAAAATGAATCTAGAAGAAAAACAGCAAACTTCTTCCTTGCAGAACCACAGAATATTCTGTGTTGGAAGTGACCCACAAGAGTCATCTAGTCCAATTTTTTTGTGAATGGCCCATAGAGGCATTGAACCCTTGACCTTGGCATTATTAGCATGCTCTGGTCAACTGCACTGGTCTCCTCAGTGGATTTGAAATACATAGCCAGCCACCAAAGAAAGAAGGTGCCTCATTGCTCAGACACCCCAAAGTAGCTGAGTAGGAATAAAATGCGGTCCTTTATCTTGCTGCTCCTTATTTACGGGGGGCATTGGCTTCCAAACCTGCCTTGGAACCACACAAAATAGGCAGGGAAAAGAGGACATTTGGCCAAAAGAGATGGTACATTTTGGCTCGACAGGTGTGAGTTTTCTGTGTTTCTCTCTTTTATATCCAGTGTGATTTCTGTGAAGTCCACGAAATTATGCCAGAATTAAAGAGGTGTAATGCACAGCAGAATTTCATCTTTACTATTTAATACTGATTCTTCTTAACTAATTCATTATGCCAAGACCAGAAGCATGCTAGGTGCCTGTAACATTCTCATTTACCTCTCTATTTCTTATAATTTTATTTCATATTGCAAAAACATTTCCTGTAATTGGATCTCCGGATACCTATTGACTTTCCATAAAACTGGCTGAAAACTACCACTCTGTTCTTAAATTTTCACTGATATTTATTCAACTGTAGGTTTCCTAATGTTTTAATTGGTTGCAGAAACTCATATATATGAACAGCTCTCAGGCAGAAAACATTCTTCCAATGAAATTATATATCAAGGCAGTTACTGCACTGGGATGAGATCAGCAGCCTTCTTAGAGGTATATGAAATTCAATTAAATGCAAAATATATACCACTGTACTAATTGAGAAAATTACAGGGACAGAGCATAGCATCCCCTTGGTGTAAATAAGAGTAGTGAATTGGCAAACAAAGACCAGTCCAAATTAAGATGAAGTGTCAGAATTTCTGGAACCAAAATAAGATGAAGCACAATACTAACATTAAAAAGCTATGCCAATTATTGCATTTGTCACTACAGAGTCTTGCAACAAATGATTTGCCATTCAACACCCCAGAAGGCAGAGTGATGATGTTATTCCAGATCACTACGATGAACTTAAGCTGCTTAGAAAAAAAAGGCGTATATTTGAGAAAGCAGCCATTGATTCAGCTTGTCACTGGCGTGGTTTGATTCTTTGTTTTGCCTGATATTAGCAGTTTTGGCTTCTAAGAATTCCTCTATTAGTTTCTGGAAGGAACTCACAAGAGATACTAAAACCCAAGTGAGACTCCAGAGCTCCTGACCACATGGTTTGAACTTGCAGGATAGCAGAAACTATGAGTGGACTTGTGTTTAGCTCATTCTGCAGTCAGAGAGGACTGGAGTCTGTTTAAAATCAAGCTGCAGTAAGTTCCCTACTACTGGTTGCACAGACCTAGAAATAAAATTCTGATTGCCTACAGCTTTACCCTGCCATTCAAAATTTTGCTGGGCTAGCTAAAGTGTCTATGTAACTGATTAAAACGCATTAAAACCTCTGTGAAGGAAAAAAAAACCAACCCAATCTTTAAAGAATATTTTAAAAATCACTCGTACCTTCTGTTTTAAGCATCTGTGGGCTAAAGCATTTTTCCCCTGGCCTGGCTTACTACTTGGGCTACTTCAGTTGCACCACTGCAGAAGAGATGCTGGGGAGAGGAGAGTTGGGGTCAGGCTCCTGTTTGAAAAGATTTGCTGCCTGTGGTTAAAAAAATAGCAGTAATGTTTGCTTTTGCAGTTCTGGTAGTGAGTGCCAAGTTATACTCTCTTTTAGTTATTAAGTCTTAACCAATAAATGATGACAGATACTGAAAAGAGAGGAATGGAAACCACACACAACAATCTTGATAATGAACCCTTCTCTCTCCTGCTCTCGGACCAGCTCTTTTGGAAACTGTGTTATGGAGTTTCTGGCTACCCATTCAAACCCATGGGTTTTAACAAAACTATTTCCTCACACAAGGCACACCAGCTCATACCATGAGCCATTCAGCTGGTAACTTGAGGCTATGATTAAGAAAGCCCTGGTCACAGCTCCTGGGCTAGCTGCAGCACTTGTCCTTCCTGCCTTTCAGCTGTATCTGCTCAGACCTTAACCATGCAGCTGCTCCCTTGAGATGGTACAAGGCCTAGCTTGTACCCCTTTCTCCCTTTGTGTGGCTGTCTCAGCAGCCTGACTTGCCCTCAGCATCTGCAGGTTCAGATGCTGTGACAGTGGCAGTCAGGAAATGAAACTGACTTTTCCAAGCCAGAGATTTTAAAAAAACTAAAACATGAGTGAGAAGAGCAGCGTGTTACAAGTCTCTCTGCAAGATGTTCCTCCAAAGCTCCTCAGCAGCTGTGTCAACCACTGTCTCAGAGAATCATAGAATAATTAATTTTGGAAAAGACCTCTGAGATCACTGAATACACCTTTTAACACAGCCCTGCTGTATTCACCACTAAACCATGTCCCCAAGTGCCACATCCTTCCATAACTTCCAAACACTTCCAGGGAAGGTGATTCTATCACTTCCGTGAGAAGACACTCCTAATGCCTGCTGACACTTTCAGGGAAGAAGTTTTTCCAAAGATCTGATATAAACCTCTCTTGGTTCAACTTGAGGCTGTTTCTTGTTCTATCACTTGTTACCTGGGAGACTAACTTCTACTTGGCTAATGCCTTCTTTCAGACAGTTACAGAGAGTGATGAGGCCTCCCCTGAGGCTCCTTTTCTCCAGACTAAATACCCCCAGCTCCCTCAGACACTCCTCATCAGGCTTGTGCTCATAAAAGAGGTTTTATAAGTATCCAGTGATCTTCCAAAATCTAGGTTAGCAATACATATCATGTTTTTTTTACTAGAGTAAAAAACTGATCTCCAGCTTAGCTTGCTATCCTCTCAACCTAACATACTGTTTGTGTCTTTGGAGATATTGCATTCATTTGCAGCCTCTAGGATACACTAAATTCAGTTTGTAGATAAATCACATAATTTATTATTGTCCATAATGTTGATCATGACAAATCAGCTTTATATTAGCTGAAAGACTCCTTTGGATAATACATATATGAGACCCTAAGAAGATGCTAAGACTAATGAAAATATTGAAGACCATGTGTCAGCATAGAGAGTAAAACATATCAAACAGGAAAAAGCATGGGAATTTAGAGAAAGAAAAAGTAAAGAGAAAGAACCAGTGTAAGCAGGAGAATTACTTACAGAGGGAATTTGAAGTTTAACTCCACCTGCAATAACACTGAAAATGTATCGACTTGCACATATAGACACAAATTTTTTTCTATTGCTGCTACAAAACTATAAAATATTTAGATGGCTTCATTTTTTTTTCTCAATAAATCAGAAGGTTATGATTTACTACCAACAAGCCTAAGCTGGTTTTGCCTACCATATGAAAGAGATCACCTGTCTTAATTAACTAAAAACAATGTATGTAAAATCTTAAAAATGTCAGCGGCAACAGCAGTAGTGTGTCTTTGCATGGTGTTAAATGAATGAAGACATCATCTGCTTGAGCAGACAGATTGCAAATATGCTCATTTAACAGCTTTATGTAGAAGCCCTGGGTACCTGTGCACCCTGTTGCTCTGTCAGACTCTGTGGGTTTTGGCATGGGGGCCCATTAGATGATCCCTAGATATTTAGAGATTCTTCCTAACAGAAACAGAACATGAGAAGCATTTTCTGAAATTCCGCCTAACCAACGACCTTTCCTATTTCTCTGTATAATCTTCACAATATTACAGCTTTATAAATGCTTGTCTCTCCTTTACTGCATCAGAAATCCAAGCAACAGAGACAACCAAGAGACCTGGCTGCAGACAAAGGGTTGAGAAGAAAAGGAAGCCAAGGTAAAATACAGCCAAGTTAAAATCTAGCCTTTCTCTAGATCATTCAGTTTGGCAACACCAGCACCAAAGATAAAGCCTGTTCAGAAAGTAATTCCATTTGTGAATTGACTGCTTCCCTTTCCATTTTCTCTCTGTGATATTCCTAGTATCAGTCAGAAGGTTGAAGTGAAATGTTTGTTTTTACAAAGGCGTTTATATTTTACCCACTGGTGCAGTATCTTCTAGCATGCCTGCTTCTGGTAAGCCCACAAGTTTCCTTTGTGCATGACAAAAGTGGGAAGGAGCCTGCTGAGGGAACAGGCTGTCCTGCTGACCTGCTGGTGCCACCAGCAACACAAACCCTTTTCCTGGTGAACTGGCTTCCAGAGATCTGCTCTCTGCCAAGTCATTTGCTGTGGCCTCATGCTGCCACTGGAGTTTAATTACACCGTTCATCACACAAAAGCAGTTAATTCAGGCTATAAATCATATCCCAATATGGAAAACTTCTGGTGTCTCATTTTGTTCCTCTGAAATTGTTTAATGCAACTGACTTTGAGATGAGGAACTCTTTTATGTTGTTGATGTTTAGAGAAAGATTAATAAATTATTTGTTACTGCTTTAGAAGTGTACTCCACAAACTACAGTCAGCTGTCTCCTGTTCATTTCACTGCTCCTAATTGGCTCGTGGTACAGGTTCCACTTGCAGTCTGAAGTGCCAAGCTTATGTTTATTGAAATATAATTACTTTAATGTAATTGTTTTAGATTATTAATTCTCCATTAAGTAGGACATAGTTAAAATAAATAAAACCATTCCTTGATCAGAGCTGATTTTCTAAGTAGTTATGGAAATGGCCACAGGAAAAAAAACCAACAACAAGCTCCATACTTCAAATGATGTTGCTTTCCTCATGTTAACTAATCACAGTCCTTGTACTCCCATTGAGGCTGTAATTAAAAACTATTCTCTCACCTATACTTTCTGCATTACTCCACAAACTTCAAAATATACAAACTTAGAAATTTTAGGGGCATGAGTTAATTGTTAAAAAGGCTTTAACAGCAAAGACTGAATGAAGTGAACATCTCTTTTTTTTGTGTCATCAAATTCCAGACTCAAGCCAACATTGGAAACCTCAAGTTCACGAAGAGTATTTTGCAAGGAAAGTTTAAGTATTTCAGTACATTGGGGGTTTACAAAAGTCCAACCGGGCTCCAAATATGCATTTTGCAGTTTTCTTCTATCTTTAATAATATACATGCAGAGGCCAAATCTTTAATGGATGGCAGGAGGAGGGAAGAAAAGATAATCAACTAGACTAGGGTTTGAAGTATTTAAAAATAGGCTTGCAGTGGTACAATTTGAACTAATTTCTAATTTCCAGAAACTTGTCAGACCAAATTCAGATGCTTTACACAAATTCCACCTTCCAGTTAAACTATATTTGAAGACCTGATTGAATTTTCACTTGCACAAAACCTGAGGAGTAAGGCTCACAAGCCAGCCTGTCTTCCTCCTGTAACAAATCCACATCACTGTGCATCATTCAGTGCTACCAGTTTCTCTGGGTAGAGACATCCCTCCAAAGAGAGGGGGGAAATCTTCCTTTAATTTTTTTTCTTCATTTTACTACATTTGCTCTTCTCTGTCCCCAAAGCTACAGAAGAAAATCACATTTTCTTGTCCCATAGCCTATTTGGAACAAGCTCTCCTAGAATCACAGATGTATTTATGGCATTTTAGATACTGGGTGGTTTCTTCACATAGTAGAGACCATAAGTATTGTGCCAGAAAATTGCCAGCATCATACATGGGAGCTGTGTAGATATGACTTTCCCTCTTCAACAAAGACATCTAACAAAGATCCCAATTCCAGCCTAGCTTTATTTTCCCAGGTCTTCTGCTCACACTGAAGATGGCACTAGGTAGCAATGCTGTGAAGCTGGGGTGTGTAAAGCAATGTAAATTGTTGTGATTTCGAGGCTGATGGCATTCCTGACTTAACCACAAATTTCCCAGTATTCAATTTCTTAATTAAAGCTCCAGGTACTGGATTTACTTCTGCTTGCAAACCTCATGGATATGGAGAAGAGCTTTGAACACTGATCTGAGAGCCGCCTAAAAGTATAAAAGTGTAATAATCTTTAAAAGCAAGTAAAAAGAAACCAGTGTTTATTTTTATTTAATCTCATGACTATTAAGTGAGTTCCATGATTTTTCAAGACCTGATTCATGTATTTTGAACATAAGGGTGTAGCCGGAGAACCAGTATGAATTAGGTGTCCCAGGTTGTGCAGTCCATGGGCTGCGTAGCAAACTCAGCTGTACAGCCTCTGTGTACAGCTGGGAAGCTGAGGGCTGATTCAGTGTTACTTAAGACTGAGCCATGACAGTTTTCCAGAGGTCAGGAAAGGAAAAGTAGCTGAGGAGGGGACAGAGCTTAAACCAAGTTGGAAAGGCAGTGGTTTTGGGCAGGGCAGGCTGCTCCCAGCATGGGAGAGAGAGGTGGACTGAATGACCTGGCCCAGGCCTGCCACACTTATTAGTGCTCACATTTTCAGGAAGCTCTTCAAAGCTTTTAAGGGAAATTTAGTGCACTGCCAGAATGGAATTTCTAATGTCATTACCTGTCCGATCATTCACACCCTCTTATTTTCTTTTCTCCCTGAAGGGAGATGGGGGAGGCTGAGAGGTGAAGGCAGAAGGGGGTGACAGGCTGGAAAGAGCTCCACGGCCAGTGGGGCAATGGAGTCACCCCTCACAGGGAGCAGGGAGCATCAAAAAGGGGTTGATGTGTTCAGGAAAGACCTGTTGGCTTCCTGCTAACTACAGTGTAAGGGCTGTGGTAAGGGTGTGGAAGGAGACAGGAAGTGATGTGGAGTGAAAGCAGCCTTGGGATCAGGAGAGACAGGGGAGTTGCCTGTAAACAAAGCTGGCTTTGGTAATGTGGCCACTGAGCACTCAGCAACAGGCTTTTCCTCACGGATAAAAATACCACAGTTCCTATCTACCCAATCCACCTAGATGTGCATAAAAATGCCAGTTAATAAATAGGCTGTAAAGTTCTGGGCTCGGCTTGAGCTTTCTTTTCAGTTCTCTGTCTATATGGTCACTGGTGATACCTGGAGCAACAACAAACTTATACACGTGATTTGTGATGTATGTGGATAGCTTTACTTCCCAGGTGTAAATGCAGGACCCTCAATACTTGCTGAGAAGGTACATAGCTCTCAATGACTACCTGGCCAAACCAATCAAAATGAATATTTTGGATAAAGCAGACACTTTGGTCATTTTGGCTTCAGAGCCCATGGCTCTGGGACTTACTGCAAGTGAGACTTGCTGCAAGTTACTTACTGCAAGTGGGATAGTGAGGGTTGCTCTGAAGAACTGCATCTGCTGAACAGCAAAACTAGCAAAATTTGGTGTAAATTCCACTTAGGATAAAAAGGATGAAAATTGTGATCTCAGACAAATTCCTTGTTTAGCTGCAAGGCTGGGTGAATCTTGGAGGGGAATACATGGAAACACTGGCAGAAGTGAGGCTTAGAACAACAGTGTTTCTTTTTTGTGAAAAGGGAATAAGCAGAAAACCTGAGGAGCTGAAACAGCAGGGGTTTTTTTAATGTCAGTGTAGCTAAAGCTTAACATGATGAAATGCAGGGAAACTCCTCATTGACTTAGATGAAAATAAAAGTTCCAGACCTATGGGGATATGAAAACTGATTATCAGGCTTCAATGCAGGAGTAAGTTCCTTCTAAATGAGGGGGAAAAAGTTACAGGTAGCTATCATTTTTCATCAGCTATTGATACAAGAAAAATCAAGATGAATCCAAAATCAAAGTATAAAGCTTTTCAAAGGAACAGGAGTGGTCTGTATTCTTACATGTGCTGCCCAAAATTTCCATAGTGAGACAAGAAACACAATTTAGGCAATCCAAAGCACCTATGCATTTGCTCACTTGCAGAAAGCAGAAGAAAGAAGAAAAAGATTGAATATGACAGCTAATCATCATTATATTTTTTTCAACTTGAGCAGCTTTAATTCAATTTTTTGTAATTAAAATAAAATTTCAGAAGGGGGGTAACTGAGATTGAAATCTGATTAGAGGTTTGCATTGCCATTTGGTGGTGTTACAGGTAATCATTTCAGCAGCAGTGGTGGGGTACTTGACACTGGCTATATTTATTTATTCAGAGAGAGGGACCTTCATGAGTTTTGGTTTCTCAGCTGCTGAGTGAGTGATTTCCCACTGTCTGGGCTGAACACTCAGCAAATGCTCTTCTATGCACACACAACTCTCCCCACCAGCTCCTGAAGGCCCGATGGTCAGTGGATGCTGTGCAAGGAAACAAGAGATGAGATGAAATACTGAAGAGTAGGCTGAAGCTTTGCAGCCCTTTTGGTGGCCAACTCCTCTGACATGGGACGGCATTTTAATAAGGGAAATCCATCCAGATTAGACTACACTGACTGTTAAAAAATGGCTTATTCCCTCTTTTTGCACCTCATAGATAGCCTTCCAAATTATTTATTCTATCTGTCCTAAATGCAGCAATGACTATTTTTTCCAAAGAAGCTGTAAAATTGTACAATTCATAAAGACCCATGTCACTCTTTAATGGAGATGCTAAAATCTTCACCAAGGTATATACAATAGCCTAGCACCTTCTCTGACATCCATTATCCACACTGACCAGCCAGGGTAACCCCTTCAGAGGCAGGCCAAGAATAACATAAGGAGGTTATTAAATATTATTCATTGCCTTCAGTGGAACAAAATAGAAGCCTAATTCACAGTCTTGGTTCCAATAAAACATTTGATAGGATCCCAAGGGATTTTTTTTTTGTTGTTCTTTATTTTAGAAATTTTTAATTTTGGCTTGGAGTTTATATCATGGATAAAAATGTTTTTCCTGAAAACCATGCCTTGGTGATAACAACTTGAAATCTCTCCCACCTTACTTCTTGATTTAAGAGGAATGAGGCAAGAATGTCCCCTCTCCTCCCACTATGCGTGCCATTTTAGCCATGCTTACCAGGTCATAAGTGAATAACTGGGAGGCAGCTATGCCAAAAGTTGTTGTGTCATGTTGCTTTGGAAAACTAACTCCTTCCCAAAGCATTAGCCGAGTCACAGCTAGGACTTAAATCTAATCTACTGCAAGTCAGAGGCTATTACTTTTGTCCTAACCAGTGAATTCTTAGGTGACGTGGATTTGTAATATTTTAGTGCAAAGAGTTTAGTAGAACTACATCATACTTTTCAAGAAAGTGTTCCTACTTTGTTGACAAAAAACCTAAATGCAGACATCTGGCAAAAACTTTCTAACAACATTTAGCCTTATATCCTCCTGAAACCCAAAGTGGATTTTTTAGCCCCTGCTCCTTGACTTATTCAAAATCACAGATAAAAACATGAAACATGAAACAAGGCAGAGAATTTCTGTGGAAACCCAACCATAAAATTGAAGTATATTAAAAAAAAAAAAGAAGGAACAGCTAGGCCTTTCACCTGCCCTGTCCTCCAAGTTGTTTTTGCACTTTCCATTACCAGTACTTTCCTCTTCTAAAAGAAAATGCCCCTGCTCACTCATGAAACTTGAGAAAAACAACTGGGGGGCTTATGAAGACATTGATCCTGCAAATGCCCATTAAGAGCAGCAGCTCACATGAGTGAAGTGCTTTAGAGCTAGAATGTGTTGAACAGCCATGACTACACCTTACACCTGGAAGTCACAGCTCCAGCTGCATGCTAAATTGATTCTTGGCTTATGCATTCCTTTTAAACAAACAAAAAACTTTTAAGACAGAAAGCCAATCACATCCTGGGGTGCACCAAAAGCAACATGATCAGAAGGGTGAGGGAGAGGACCCTGCCCCTCTGCTCTGCCCCTCTGCTCTGCTCTGATGAGACTCCGCCTGGAGTTACTGCAGCCAGCTCTGGGGTCCACAGCACAGGAAGGATACTGAGTGGCTGGAGAAAGTCCAGAGGAGGCCACCAAGATGATTATAGGGATGGAGCCTTTTTCCTATGAGAAAAGGCTAATAGGATTGGGGTTGTTTAGCCCAGAGAGGTTTTTGAGGTAACTGAATTGTGGCCTTCCACTATCTGAAGCAAACCCACAAGAAAGATGAAAGAGGTTTTACAAGGGCATGTAGGGACAGGACAAGGGAGAATAGCTTCAAACTGAAGGAGAATATGTTTAGATTAGACATTAAGAAGAAATTCTTCACAGTGAGGGTGGTGAGGTACTGGAACAGGTTGCCTAGTGAAGTTATTTCCACCCTTGGCAGTGTTCAAGGCTATGTTGGATGGAGGTCTGAACAACCTGGTCTAGTGAAAGATGTCCTTGACAACGGCAGGGGAGTTGGAACTAGATGGTCTTTAAGGTATCTTCCATTCCAAACCATTCTGTGATTCTATGATAAGCACTAAGGGAGCCTATTAGCTGCCACCAAAAGAAAACAGAAGCTTTTCTCAGCTGGCATCTTTGACCTCAGGAATATTTCTGTTCCTCATGTCTTGAGGACCTTTGTGGCATTAGTTTTGAAGCAAACCCACAAGGTTATGAGAAAGGCTTGAAGGCAGAAAAGACAGAAAACCCTCCCAGAGGCAGTGCTCTAACTGTGAGGCAAGCTCTAGCCCAGCTGACTATATATTTCCATTACTGGAAAGAGGTACTAAATTGGCACTTGAAGACACCAGAGTCATCTTATGCTGCTTCTTAATCAATTTGTATAATTTATGCCATTTCCAAATGTGAGTGAGGTAAATGATTCAGCACATGACCTAAGGCCTGAGTGGTCCTGATTGAGACAGTATTTAATTACCTTAACTTGATTTTGATGCAAAATTATTTATACATTAAATTACTGATATAATTGTTTCTTTCTCAGGTTCACTAGTTAGCATATGTGAACATATTCCAACAGTGACAGAATAAATGTACAGATAGAAAGATTTCAGAAAATAAAGGGACAGCAACACTATCCTCTTAGATCTTGGCTTGGTAATAAACTTGGCTAGATGTAGCATTTCCAGATAGTATAACACCATTTAGTCTCTTAAGCCTGTTAAACAAGGAATATTTGAAACTGGTGCAGAATTTAGAAAATTAATTGTAACTGACTAAATATTAGGCACTGGGCTTTATTAATTATTTTTGTCTGTTTTCATACTGAATTATAGAGACATTCTCAAAGAGGACATGTTGCTCAATATGATTCATTTCAGCATTGCAAAGTGGACATCTGAATTGTGGAGCTTTGAATGACTACCTCAGTGTCTGAGTTGTGGGGAGCCCTGTCCCCTGCAGTCTGCAAGGCTCTGTCTGCAAGGCCATCCCTGAAGGCAGTGCTGTGACCAGCTGACTTTCATCTGCCTGATCTTGAATTAATTAGCACAAAATCAATGGCAGTGGGTAGCTCCCCATCCCCATCTGCCCCTTTCAGACAGACAACGTGTGCACTCCCACATCCATACAGCCACTGGGGTATCCACTGCTCCAAAGACAACTTGTCTTTGAAGACAATTTCTCCTTTCTCTGTGCTGTAGTTATCTGTGATTGTACATTACCTAGCCTGTTTCAATTCACCTTCTGGGTCCCAAGTATGACTTCAGTGTTATGATTAGAAAATACATACCAGAAATTTGTTGAGCCTAATTATGAATGAGATTAACTGTTTTGTAGAAACCTTAACAGGTAAGATTGCAGATATAAAAGCAAGCAAATGTCTATTCTATTGAAAACAATAGTTAACTACTCAGAGTTTTTTGAACTACCAAAAGTAACATAACTGCAAAGGGGTTATCCAGATAGATTCTAAGAGACAAATTACCTTGATTTGTAACAGCTAAACCCAGGAAACCTGAGGAGTTGTCTGTAATTCCACTGATAGAACCACTTTAGGAAGAAAAAACCTTGTATAAGTTTATATTTCAACTGCACTGAGATCTGCAGAAGCCATCCTTGAGTTCACTACAGATACCTCAACCCTACACAAGTGTATCAGCAGAAGCAACAGTTCAGATGACCCACATCCTTGCAAGACAAGAAGCAGATAATAAATATGTACATGTACTGGGGGATGGATGTATAATTGACTAGAACATAGTGTCAAAGACCAAATTTTTACCTTACCAGTCAGACAAAGGGAAGGGGCAATTTCCCTTTGGAAACCTTCTCTGAAGTGATCTGTTTAGTGACTTGGTGCAGAGAGCAGGCAGACCCATTCCAAAGAGTGTTAGAGAGGATAATAGAAAAAGGCAAACTTGAGAAAGGGAGAAAAACAGTAAGCATTTTTATTAAAGAGCAGAATGTAAAAACATTGAGGAGTGAGTGGGTTGGAGGATAGCCCGGGCATCATAGTAACTCAGTTAGATGTCTCATTCCAGTGTGTACGTTAGCAAAAGATATTTAGGAGCTGAAGTCTCCTCCAGCCAATCAGCCTGCAATTTATGGTATATCTAGGCACTCCATGGTGATGAGAAGTCTTGGTTAGGCAATCTCAGAGAGTTACTGCCTTCTCTGCAGCCCTTACATCACCATCCAAGCTCTGCAGTCATCATCTAGAAATTTACACCTCACAACTAACTACTGTTTCAGTGGAGCAAACACTACACTATTTCTTACCAAGAAGACAGCTTGTGATGATATGCAGCTTTTAAGTGTCTTGTGAGATCCTGTGTATATGATAATGCACTGCTGGCAGCTTGTCAAAGAGAGAACTGCAAAAGCAATCGTGTTGTTTTGAAGAAGAGACAACTATTAAAGTCTGGTTTCTGTGGCTTCATGAAGAACTGACAGAGAGAATAAAAATTATGAGCCCAAGAACATAGTTGATATTAAATTACCAACACTTCATTTACTTATCCTCCAAACAACCACTGGAGATCTCTTACTTACTGAAATACTTAAAAATAAAACCTCTAAGAACATTTAATGCTGGCCACAGGTATTTCACGGAAGTTGGTGTTTCCCAGCTCCCCCAGAAGCCATTAGGGCTTCCCTCCTACACCTTGACCTGCTTCAGTTAGAAACAGCTGAAGGCACTAAGCTTTTAAACAAGAATCTATTTACACAAATCCTTTCTTGGTCTGCAATTTTCCACTGGCAGTAGCAATGATGGGAGTCAGAGTAGACAGGGCCCCAGGCAGTTTAAGCATCTGTCTCTGCTGAGAGCACATCTGTACAGGACGGTGCTGGAAAGGCCAGTGGCTCACAAATCACCATCTGCCTCCCCATCCTTTTCATGCAGGCAAAGAGCCAGGCCTGGGGGGAAATGGGCCTCAGGACTTGAAGCATCAGTTCTGTGGAACAGGTGAATCCTCTGGACACACTGGCTCTGCCTGCAAAACTAGCACACTTTGTGAGGTTTATATTCTTTGAATGTTTTTTCCAGTGCCGATGCACAGTCATTCTCTTGTACAACACGAGGCACTATGCCATATGCACCCTTCTACAAGGGCTGACAGCTAGGTGTGAAGGCAGGCAACAGTACACACATTGCTCTCAATATCTTTGAATTCAACCGAGCAATTACAAACACAACCGTATTCTCGGTGACTAACACTCTTAATTATGTAACATTTTTTGTAATGCTTACTGGGCAGTATCTCTGAGTACACAGAAGACCAAAGCTGGCTTTTAACACAGACAATTTCCAATCACATTGGAAGTTTGTCTGCTTTACTATATACTAAATATACTGTTTTACTATATATTTACTATATTAAATAACACTGTTGTTCTTGGTGGTTTAGTTTGGCTGTTGAAGTACCTGATTTAAAGATTCCTGCAAATATTTAATGGATTACCCCCACCTTAGCTTATGCCCAAGCCTTTTCCTAAGCCTCTAAGACATGTAAGGGTGAGCTCCTGCTGTCCAAACAGGGTAAAAAAGTTATGGGTTATCTGGTTTTCTGAATAGTTGTATCACCTTGTCATCCATGATGACTACTGAGCACCTCTCCAGCCGATGTGGCAGCTTGCCTGCTTCCATGTGGTCAGACTACACAGAAGGTAGATGCAAAACAGCTGAGAAATGGTTGAATCCAGATGCTTTGTTTGGCCTGACCATCTCCTGTTCGTGACCTTGCTCTGAAACTCCCCAAACCACCTGACATGATTGATCTGTTTCTAGCTGAGGAGGCTGGGAAAAACCAGATAGAAAAGGAGGAATGTGGGGAAAAGACATAGGAGAAGAAGGATGGAGGTCATGAACAGAAACTAAATGTGGGAGAGGAGAATAAGGCAGAGGGAAGTAGGAAGAAAAAGTATTAATATAGTACAATATTCAACAAGAAGGGAAATTATGTGGAGGGAAAACAGACATTGGAAAAGACCCAAGAAAAGAGAAGAGAAGGAGGTGAGGACTTGGCAGAGGAGATAAGCAACATCAACAAAAGCAGTAGTTTTCTTATATTGTCTTCCAAAAAACTGCTGCCAAAATAAGATAATACTCAGCTATAATCACCATTATTAATACATGTATGTGGACAATGTGAAGGTGAAAAGGAGATTAACAAAGAACGTAGCTCTGGGAGGATGCCAGGCACCAGGGAAGCTCACAGTAGGACAACATTTTCCTGAAGGGAATGGAAATTGTCTAGGGTAATGTGGGTAGAAAGTTTGGAGCAAAGACCTGTTGCTTCTGCTCACCTATGGAGGAGGAAGGGCTGAGCAGGTAATCAGAACAACCTGCTGCCTTTTCCAGTCTCATGTCAGGTTTGGGTGAGGGTGCCACGGTCATGTGCAACAGACCATTTTCACAGCATATTTTTGGGTCAGAGAAACCCAAATTCTTTTGTAGGCTGCATTACAATATTGGTGGCAATTCAGGAGTGCTTTTGCAGCTGAATAATCACTCAGAGTTAATATGATCTAGCGGATTCAGCTTTGCAGCAGCAGGATATTGTTGTTATTCCTACCTGGTAACCTGGGCAGCCTTAAGCATATTGAATTCCCTGTCTGTCCCTCAGTTTCCCATCCATAAATCAGGTAGTGGTACTCACTGAAACCCTAAGGTGTTTTGAGATCTGTAAGAGAAAAACGCCAAATAAGACCTGCGTGTGACTAAAACTACCCTTTCCCTCCATGTACAGAGAATTAATTTTCTTCTTCATTTTCAAGCCTTTCATATGTTCTACATTGCTTTTCTGTTCTGCTTAGTACTTGGATCACATCAATAAATTTATCTTCTCTCTCGCTTTTCTTCATAAAACTGTAGTTATTTCATAGCTTAGTTCTAAAATAAAAGAGTGAAGAATATGAAGTAGAAGAGTAATGTCATGAAAAACTCAAAAAAACCCCAAACAAACCTTTCTTTCTGATCCAGGTATAATCTGCTAAATCCCTTTACCCTGCTTTGAAAATAGATACAGAGGTTCAGTGTTCATTATGGAGTATAGAGAGGTCAGAGGCCTCCACAATACACATTCCATATCCTGCATCCAGCTATCTGGAGGAATAGTGGCAAACATCATGAGTTGCACATAACTTGTTTAATTCTTAAATCTTATTATATCTTTTCCTACAGATTATATTGCCCTAGAATTTTGAAGGTATTAGTTTTACCAGAAAGCCTATTTTAAAAAAAACTATTTTGAAATCCCCCCCCCCCCACTATGCATAAACACTTATGAAAACCTAATTTCCTTGTACCTTGAGTCTTCTACACACTCTCAGAGACCTAAGATGCTCCACCTTCTTTCCCCTTATATTTGGAAGCATTCGTGAAATTATTAGTCCCCTCAATTTACCCAGTCCGAGCAATAGACAACCTTCCAGTTATAGTTGATATTCACTTATCAAAATAGGAATGTCACTCAGCCCAACAGTTGCTGCATTCAGTAGGATTTTCTCTTGAGGTGGCTAGTCATTCCTAGGAGCCTATTAGGCTCCTCTTACACTGTAGGGGAGGAAATGACAGATGTCTATCAACCAAATGAAGACCAGTCCTGAAAGGGGGAGATGGAACTAAACCGTCAATCAATAAAATTTCATAATATGTTTGTAACTAAAAGGTCATGAGTGACTTCCAGATATCAAAGAAGGAAAAAAACCCCCCACATTTATATTTGGCATGATTTTCAAAGCTGTCATTGGACTCCCAGATTCTCATTGAAGTCCTTGTAAACTGTAGGTACACAGCACCTTTGAAAACCTTGCCAGAATTGCATTTAGACTGTAAGCTCCTTAGGGCAGAGACCTGTTACTCATTTGGCAAACTGTATTGCAGAGCTCCTTTGCCCAAACAGGTCGCTTGTGTAATAATAAAAATAAAAATAAAAATAAAAATAAAAATGAAAATAAAAATAAAAATAAAAATAAAAATAAAAATAAAAATAAAAATAAAAATACCCAACAACAACAATAACAAAACAATAACAATAATAACAACAACAACAGCAATAATAATAATAATAATAATAATAAATAGAAACCAGATTTGTGCTGGAATTCAGAAATATCTGATGTGGTTCTATAGCCTTCTTATTAACACAGTATTTCAAAGTATTAAATAAAAGCTCATTTTATAGGCAAATCACCAAGGAAGTAGGACCAAAAGAAGCTGGCTGAGAACAATTTAGAATCAGAGAGGTGTTTGCTTGGTCAAACATGGAACTTCCCTTCCACCACACATTTCAGTTTCACATTATTTGACTCATGGGTTGGCATTTGGGAGCCTTGTTCAACAGGTAGGCCTTGAAATCTGCATCTGCCTCTGTTTGGTTTAGAGTGGAGAATAGATTCCTGTAAGTACATACATCGGCGCACATCCTTAGCCCTGGGGGTGTTGCTAAACTCCTCAAATTCATGTGAAATCCCTCTGCCTGTGACAGAGACAACTATGAATGAGGGTTGACTCACTTCGCTTGGGAAGTACCAGAGCATTAAGTTCCAAATTCAAGGGATATGAGCAGAATGGCTATTATTCTCTGCTCGTACTTCAGAAATCATCAGAAATGAGGTACTCATTTCAGTACCTCAGCCTAACCCAGCTGTAACTCAGTACAGCATTTTGCAGTTTAATTTACAAGGCAAACTAATTACACACATTCTCAATAGATGTATGAAAAGCCAGCAGTGACAGAAACATCACTCTCACTCCAGTATTTTCAGGGCAGCAGCCACACCTTCCACACCTTCTCAAAACCAATGGCTGACTTCTCTAAGCCCAGCTTTCCTCCAGCTGTTCCTCAGCTGCAGAGTGTGGATAATGGTATCTACTTTCCTGAAGGGCTTGGAGGTAGATGGGAAAGAGCATTGCCCAAGGAAGGTGTGTGGTACCATCAGAGGAACATCTGCTGCTCCACTGGATTGACACCACCATGGCTTTGGGTGCTGGCTATGTCAGCAGCCAGCATTGCAAAACCTCTTTCATAGTATCATTTATCCAGAAGATAACTCTGAAGAAAAGGAAAGAAAACTGACCAGTCCTAATAAATACCAGCCCTTTCAAGAATTAATTTGAAAGCTAGCTTTCTAGGTATCAGATGATAGGAATCATAAAGTTAAGCACGTGCTTACTTTAATGAACCTGGTCAAAAGCACTGTCTGAAATGTTTATTTATTCATTCATTTTTACTTGAGTAGACAAAGTAAATCTATCCTTGGTTTTCATAAAATCTTTCTTGCTACATTTTATTTAGTTTAAGTTGGCATCTATTCGATTCAACATGGAAAGCTGAGCCAAATTCAATTAGTGTCATTGAAACTCATGGAGTTAATTTTTTCTCTTTCTTACCCTCACTTTAACAACCCAGAAAAAGAATTCCAGAGATCAAAATTTGAAACTGTTACCATTTGTCACCTGCACAAGGGATGAGATGGAAGGGAGGAAATAATAATCATAGTAATAATAATAATAATAATAATAATAATAATGTCACAAGTAAAAGAACAGGATGCACAGGGCTTCAATCAATCTTTTCTAGTGGATACCCTTACCCATGACAGAAAAGTTGAAGCTAGATGAACTTTAAGGTCCCTTCCAATTCAAATCATTCTATGATTATATGAGAAGTGAAAAAACCCCTGTGTGTGGAGCCCATTTTTGCCTGACTGGCTGGTTGGTTGGAAAAGATCTTCTCACTACAACACTGCATTTTCCCCTCTCACTACAATACTGCATTTATTTCTGTTAAAAGTCCGAAGCAGCCCATCTCAAATCCCAGTGGACTCAGATGTGTGTGGCAAGCCATGGTGCTGCTGCTTTTACCCATAGACCTCACTGTACTGCTCACCAGCAGGGAACCTGGGGCAGCACCTGTTTCTTCTTGCTCCTCCCATTCATCCCTTTGCTGCTGGAAAGCTCCACATGGAGCCTGGGCTGATGAAGGACAACAGAGTGTGGTCTGGCAGCCACAGGGAAGCATGCAGTCCCCATCTCAGCTCCTCCACCCTGGCAGGTCCCCAAGCCTCCCTAGGTCACTGGCTACCCCCACGGGCACAATTTCTGCCTTGGGGAATAAGGCGGTTTCTCCGTAAGCTCCCAGCTGAGGTGGCTCACTCTGCTTCCCAAAAGGGTGTAGCAGATGGCAGAGAAACAAGTTAATTTTGCTCACAAAAGCTGCAGTGGCTCATTACAGAAATGGAGCCTTCAAAAATATTGCTAAAATATGAATGTTTTGCAGGGGTTGCCACAGAAACTTGTAGAGCATATAATCCAAAATAGGATGTCTAGACAAACTCCTACTGTCTGACCTTTTATGTATTTCCTAATCCAGCCGATCTTGCCAAGCAAATTGGTGACTAAGCAGCAATTCCCTTTACATGGTGTCGTAAAGGCCTGACAAGGCCCAGGTCACGGTTATAAATTTCAGTCTGGCTACTTCAGCAATTCTCGGCTTCCTTTACCAGCATGGCTCCCGTGTGGTTTCTGGGCTATGATGTGTGCTCTGGATCATCGTGAAGTAATTTTGGAGCTGTAAAATCCAAAAGCCACAGCTCCGCTGCGAAACAGAGAGCACTTTCATCTGCAGGACCCCAGAGTTTACATAAAATTGTAAAATAGGGAGGCTGGAGAGAGTCTCGGGTGAAAGCAAAATGAAAGACAGTGGCACCAGAGCCTGCAGCACTTGCCTTCTTCTGGAGGCCTGGGGCTAGCTACACCCCTTTTCCCAGAACCCAAGGTGCTGACTGCCCAGAGCCAGCAGCACCAACATGTCATGGAGGTCCTTCTCTGGTTTCCCATTCTTTCCTCCTTGAACAAGCCCTTTTGTTTTCCTTTGTTTACCAGAAGTAGCCCTACACAAAAAGGCTTCCATCCTCCCATCACAGCAGAAAATAAACAAAGTGCCCTTCAGTGATACATGGTCAAATTCCAAAAGAATCCAAAAAATGGCAATAAAGCCAGGGAAGGAATATTCTGGGATTGGGTAACAGTTTCTGTGATACAGAAGTAAGCAGCTGCCTCTCTATATACATATGCACATACACGAGTGCATACATGCATACAGGCCACAGAAACACAGAATGTCCATGGCTGGAAGGGACCTTAAAGACCATCTTGTTCCAACTCCTCTACCATGGGCAGGGACACTTTCCACTAGACAACACTGCTCAGAGCCCTATCCAAATTAGTATTGAACACTTACAGGAATGGGGTACCGCTCTGGGCAACCTGTTCCAGTGCCTCACCACCCTCTGAGAAAAGTACTTCTGAAGATTTCATCTAAATATCTCATATTTTAATTT
>VWZN01013568.1:198888-217793 GCA_013396955.1 Regulus satrapa | reverse complement strand
TTTTTTTTTTTTTTTTTTTTTTTGGTGAAAGGAAGGCTTGTGTTCGTTTCAAATGGCAAATGTATCAAAATTACATTCTGATATAGGGTTAGAGTTCACTGAGAAAATGGCAGTCTGATCTCTCTCAGTGTTTCAGCCCCCTCACACACAATTATTTGTACTTGTGAATATGTCTGTCATTTTCAGTCATATAGCTGTCAAAATGTATCACAATCCCACCCATGTGAAATGGGTTATTTAGTTTGATGTTTGCTTTAAAGTCAGAGCAGGGCTGTTGTGTGTTGCTAGTTACTGGTTCTGGCAGGCTTTCGTCAGAGCACAACACTTGCTGCTGTTTCCTCTGTTGCCTATTAATGGTCACAAGATGATCCAGTCAAGAGATAGTGCTCCTCTGGAAAATATTTATAAGGGAAAGAAAAAGCAACATGCTAGGCTTTTTGAACTACAAAATGAGTGGGCTTATAGTTCTCAAGATCTTCTCCATTTTCTCAGATGTATTTTCTTATAACTAAACAGAAAATGCGATTGGTCAAAATACCATGGTGTGCTTTGTTATAGAAAGCATAAAATGCACCCTGATGTATGAAAGGAATGCACTTTCATCTTTTTGACATAAACAGGAGACAGGTGGCCAGCAGGGACTATTGACACCATCGATCTTTTTCCTCTTTAGGGAATTTTACACCCAGTCTATATAGCTCCGTTTCCTGTCACTGGAAGCCTCATCATTTCTCTTACATTCTCTCTACTCATTTATCACAGCTTCTTGCTGCAGCATATAATAATTTTGATTTTCAGCTCAGAGGAGACAACTGCCACTGTAGGATGGTGCCTTGATGTAATGAGAAGGCCAGACAAACAATTATTAGATAGAAGACAGCAGAAGTCAGCACCAAGACCAAGCAAACCCAACAGAAACATGTTGGTGCCTTTTTTTTACTAATAGGAAAAAGATAATTTTTGTTTTGTTTGAAAAACTAATTTTTCTGATATAGGCAAAGGCAGCTCCTACCTCAGATTTTGTGGCCTATGTAACAGTCAGCAGAGTGGTAGGAATAAGCAAGTTATATTAATGTTTCTTTGGATTAACATTGGATTCGACAATGAAATTGCCCAAGCAACCAAATGCTGACTCCATCCCAAAAATAAATGCATACTCCAGGCTGAAACCTGGAAATCTTATGAAGACACTAACAGTAACTGTGCCCCTGGAATGCCTCAACACTGTCTGCACATTCAGCTGGTCTCACTTTATGTGTTCCCCTGTCTGAGCAACAGCAAGCTCTAGACAATTGAGTCAGCAAAAGGGAAGTGAGTGCTGAATTGAATGCACACAGATCCCAGAATTTTCATTTGGTTTATTTAATGCCTGAAGTCACTGACATCTTCTTAACACCATTAGAGGTCCAGTTGCTTTGTCTGAAAGTGGGTTTTGCCCTGTGAGGCAGAGGAGAACCTCATTTAGGCTGCATGTCACCCAGCTGAATTGCCCTGCCTGATATAGGCTGGTAGCAAGTATTCATTTCACACTTTTCATCCTATCATCAGGAAAAGGACTAAACCCAGTGGCCACAGTGACAAGGAAGGAACCTTCTTGGCTCAAGATCCAGCATCTTACATGCGTCTTTCAAAGTCTGTCAATCCAGTCCACATCATCATTTTCTGCAGCCCCTAACTCCTGTGTTACAATAAAAAGAACAGGTTCATTGTGTTTTACAGGACAATTCCCTGGTGAGAAAATTTGTTTGATCTTTGACCTTTTTCTGTGCACACTTTCAGGATGTTTATCATCACCTGGTAAGGTATAGCAGCGACACTATTTCTAAAGCAAATATCACTATCCATAAACATGGATGATGTTGCCAAAGATCTGCTGGCTGAATATTTTAAATAAAAACAAGAAAATGAAAGATAAAATGTGCACATTGTGGGCTCAGAGATTATGAGAAGAGCTATAATTTGAAAAAATAAAATGGAAACAGAAACTCCTCAATTAATTTAATGAAAAAATAGTAATTTTGATATTCAGTACTAACATGTAACTCATCAAAAAGGTGATTGACATCCTTTTTATTATGCTGCAACTACCTTTTGCACTTTTTATTTCAGAGGAGCACCTCTGGCACCAGACATGAGGTACTATTGTAGTGGTTTGAGTCTGTAATTTGGCATAACTTTTATCTTGTGCAGAGGTTGCACTTGCCAGAACTACTTTCTTATCTTTTGCTGTGAGATAGGACCCGGAGAAAAAGCAAAACAGGCTCAAAACTTCAGAAAAACCAAGAAAACTTTTATTGACAAATTAAACTGGTTTATAGAAATCAGAATGAAACCTTTAAATCACTTCTCTTCCCCCTTAACACTCTTTTTCTTTTCCCACCAACACAACAGGACAAAACTCAAAGGTATCTCACTCTTTAAACAATCATTCAATTCACTCAAGAGGAGGAGCTTCTCTAGCAAAACCATGGAGACTTCCCTAGAAAGACTTGGTTTCTAGTCTTTCTTGGGGTGCAATCTTTACAAGTGCATCCGCCCGGAGGAAAANCTCCCCATGATTTTCTATGATTTACAAGGCTAATTAGGGTCCATCACTATAGCTTACAAAAGAATTTCATACCAAGGACTCTCCTCACTCTCCAACCAAAACGAGGACTTTTTCTTTCATGTCTCTATGCTGTTCCTCTACATTGTCCTTTGCCAGTCTCTGTTTTCTTCTACTCGGGAGAAGGTCGATGTTTGCAGATCTCAATCTGGGTCTGGAGATTGAGGCCTCCCACTGCTCTGTGCCTGTGCGGAGCAGCTCCGGGCTTCTCAGCCACGCCAGGGCCCTGGACCCTCTTGGCCATGTGAACTCGGCTCGGAGTGTGCAAGGAAGAAAGACTTGACTGGGCCGGGCTGGGCCCAGCCCCCTCGGCCATGCTGAGATGTTACCTCGATCTTCGCGGGAAGGAAAGGGAGCCTCTTTTCCGGGTTCTCGATTTTTAAAATGTGTATGCACAGAAGCGTACACTTTTCTGATTGGTCAATTACTTCTGTGGGCTATGTTCTAACTGAGACCAGCACAACTATCTAAATAAACAAGGGTTAACCAAGCTGGCCTGCAGTTGTGAATTGTTTTTTTCAAAGCACCTTATCATTAGAACACATTAGATATCAAGTGCTATTTTTTAAAAAAATAACTTTTAGAAACCAAAGCAAGTAAGAGAGCATTACTTCAAACACATTCAAATCTTTGCCATACAGTTTTTATAATACTGTTTTGCAATGAGAAAAGGAAATTTGATGATGGGAATTTAGACATTCTCCACACCAAAGTAGGGACTTGTAAGAAAAGCTAATGAAAACTATAGCACTTCATTAGTCAAGGACAGAGCACTATTTCACACAGCAAAAATCAGAAAAACAATGATGCTAACAAGCACATAAAAAAAGAATAACCACTGGGACTCACAACCTTGCTTTTGATCAAAATGTCCCAGTTCTTATCCAAGCGGGTTTCCTCTGGCACACATTCAGTGCAGAAAATTGCCACAGGGCTGCTTGCCAAGCTCTATCTAAAGGGAAAGAGCCAAGAGCAAGGGTAAAGAAAGAAGTGGCATGTTGTAGGAAACATCTCAGCAGGTAATACTGCAGAGAGCCCAGACACCATTGTTAGCTGGAAGACTGCCACCATTTACAGAGGGTGTCCAAGTACTTGCCCTCATGACAAAAAGGAGATGTGATTGCAGTCTGGATGGATTTATCTGTGATAGGTTTTGCCTGACAGCTTTGCAGGACAGCAGTAGTTAAAGCATGTTGACAAAGGCATCAGCACCTTCCTAGAACACAGCACCTCCCTCAGGGCCACAAAGGCCCACAGACTTTGATTTTTAATGACTAGGCTGTGGGGTAGTCTTCACTGCCCTTATGCACAGATTAGCTAGAAGCAGTGTCAGGCATTAGTCAGGCTGCCTGAACCCTTTGCAACAAGGCCAGGGGTTTCTTCTGCCCCTAGGCAGTCAGAAGGCATATACTTTTTAATCTATTATTCTCTAATCTAATCTATTCTGCTCTACTCTAAGGTTTTCTTTTTAATCTAAGACAGCATAACTAGAACCTGGAAAGAGCTCATTGCATTTAAATGGTAAGCTCCAAAAATCAGTCCCTGTCTCTGCATTTTTGGTCACAAAGAGCACATTGCCAGTCCTACCAAAAGGCTTTGTGAGATGTGTGAAAACTATGCAGGCCTTGTTCTGATCCTACTACTTTAACTCTCTGATTAGTCTGTATTTCTCAGGGTAACGGGGAGCAAAGTCAGGCAGCACACTCAAATCACGGTATTGTGCTGAGCAAAGCAAAGTCATTAGTTTTTCCCTTTCTGCTTCCTTATTTCTAATTTTGAATAAGGAAGTTTTCCTGGAGCATTTTCATTCCCTATTTCTCAGTGTCATAATGTATGTTCCTCTTTGACACATGAGCAGTTTCTCAGGCTGATGATTTTCTTGTATCCCCTCAAAAGGTTGTTTCAAAGTAGTCCAAAAAAACCACATCCCCACAAACTAGAACAATGTAAGAATGGCCTCATTTCAGGATGCTGCAAATTCAATATGCAGATCCTAACCAATTAAAGATGTTATGAGTTCAAGTTTATTCAAATCGGGAACTCAAGTCAATGAGAAGGAATGCTGGAAGAGAGAAGAGGCCAATCATACAGACACACCCCCCTCTCATACTTGCAGGAATCACCTTATGCTAAAATAATAGACTTCTGTGTAGACTTAGATGTTTCTTCTATTAAGATGTCAAAAAAACCCAGGGTTTTATAACATGGAGCTTTTCCTAGAATTGTGGTTCTATTCCACTGTAGAAGTTCATTACCTTACTTACTAACCAGTAGAAACAGTAAAACAGTAGAAATTTCAGGGTATTCTTTTTTCTCTGAATCCAGCCTACAGGATGGTTCCAGCCGCCTATAGCACCCATACAGGAAGAACTCACAGGACTGGAGCCGTGCCAGGGGCTTAGAGACAAGGAGTTGCCATTACCTCTTCCCAGCCCCAGAAGAGATACCAAACTGGTTTTGGATGTGCTCTGCCAATGCAGTTCAAATAGCCTAATCTACTTAAAACAGATAGTCCCATCTTCTTTTCCAACTCCTTTCAACTTCCTTAAGTTCTTCAAGGCTGGGATGGTTGTTTCTGTATTTGTCTATATGAACATCACCTGAACACAAATTTACCAGCTCCAGCAGCACTCCCTGCCAGAACTCCAGATCAGAGTATGGATTACAGGGTATGACCTATAAAAAATATAGTCAAGAGGAGATTTAGACTCAAGGCAGCAAAGAATGCTCAAAAGACTCCAGAAACACTGCATGCATTTTGCAAGCCACGTGAGAGAGAAGACATAAAGCAATGGAGCAATCACCCAACAAAAGCCAGTTTTCAAGAGGGGTTGACCAGTCTTTGCTGGGGCAAGGTGCCAGTGATGCCAGCTATTTGCTGGTACTTCTGCAGTACTTCCCCTTCATTTTGTTCTGTCCTTTCTGTTTTCAGCACAACAGAATTTCCCTTAAATAACCACTGTATTATTTTATAGATTTAACCTTGTAACTCTTTCCTCTTATTTCCTTCTAAGTCACATGTTATCTCTTTCACTGTTAAATATTTCCTGTCTGTTCATTCATCGGCTTATTTTAACTTCTTCCTTCCTCTTAATTGGCTGCCTGCCCCCTATATGTCTGCCTTATATGTTTATATTCTTAGCCATTGTTGCCTGTTTTCTTGGCCAGTGGATTGGTTCCCATTCTTTGCCATTGTGAAACTCTCAAAAAATAACTGACTTGCTTCACATTCCCTTTGAGTGAATCATGAGTCTTGAGGTCTCCAACACAGCAGCCATCCTGAACCTGTGGCACTTCCCTGGAGTAGAGTTCCACAGCAGGAGTAGGCACTGTCTGGGCAGTAGCCCTTCATACCTCACTTGTGATTAGCAGGTCACTTCAAGCTTCATCTAGGTTTTATTTAAATTCTCTTATTTCCTTTCTCTCCTGAAAACAAACCTTCCCTCCTTTTATAAAACTCATATGGGATCCCCAGGGATTCAAAGCTAACCTGAACTTCGTAAAGCTGTATTCCTGATACATCCTAGCAACCCATTGAAAGGAAGTTACAATTCACAGAGGCTCTCAGCCACTCTCTTCTTGTGCAATATAGACACAAACGTATTTTTATCCTCATGAAGCTCTGTGCAATAGCATACAACTTTAAGATGCTCAGAACCTCACAGTTCATGCTGATCTAAGAGGCACATCCTAAATTAGAATTATTCAGAAAAAGGCGTTTTCTTTTTCTATACCTGTTCTACAGAGTTGTTCTCTCCCAGCACTTACCCCCTGCTCTTACTTAGGTGATGTCTTGCTGTTTATGTTAGGGATGGTGGAACAAAAAAAAAAAAAAAAGGCAGCAAGAGGATGAGTAGGAGTTCTTATGTCTCAGATTTGTTTGATTTGCAAAAAGCACCCAGTGAGCTCCTGAGAGCACAGCTGAGGAATGAATGGGATAAACCAGGATTAGATTTCTCTACTACTTTTTGACTTGTATTTTTTTTAATAAAGATTATTGCTGTGACTCAAAAATTCTATAAAATATTGAAACTGGAAAGAAAAATATTTTTAATATAGGTGAAACACAGACCATTAAGTGGGAGGTCTATCTTGCAACCTTACTTATGTAGTTCACACTGTGAGAGAAAAGGAATGTGCATACCAGATGACATGGTGCTGTGCAGTTGCAGGGACCACAACATTCAACCCCATTGGAAAGCAATTCTGATTTAGAACGCAGAATTTTCTGAATGTAACTGTGCAGTAAAAATAAAAATTGGCAACCCAAAGTGTCATGTATATTTGTTGAAATAAATAAAATCAGTCTGATTGTTTTCCATTAGTATTTTCTCTTGTATCAGCTTTACAGTAGGTTGCAGATGGGCTTTGTATTTAGCTGAGCACTAAAAAGTCCTAAATAAAGGAGAAAAGCATCCTTCTTAATCCACAGCACCTCAATGCAAACCCTTAAAATAATCCTTAGAATCTTAAATGAATGCACAATTTCTGCCAATTTTAAAAATTTGCATTTCTCACTTTTTCTAGGTATACTCTCCAGGGGGAAATAAAAATTGATAGTTTCCAAGGCAGACCTCTCATGTAAGAGAAGATTTGTTGCCAAGGTATATACAGGTTTAGACACACATTTATGCCTTTCTGTACACCTTGTGAAATAAGTGGGTAAGTGCTCCTAATGCATGAGAACTGCCATTTTTGAATAGCTTTCCATATCTTCTCTTTCTCTGTCTCAGCATGGCTTCAGCATTTGCTTGTTGTTTTTCTCCCAGTCACTGGATTATAGTGAAGAGGCACATGTTTTTCAATTTCTTATACTGCTCCTCACTTAGATCACCAGAGCCATGTACTACATGATTAGTTAGTGAATCTAAAATTTTAGGTTCACTAACCACTTCAGGAGACATTGTAAGATGCTGACACAAGGCTATGTCTTTGCTGAGTACCTGCCCATCTCAGAAAACAATTTCTGTGGGAATCTCAGCTATAAACAGCTTGCCATATGTGTACACACATGCTGGAAAGCTTGCATTTTTAACATTTGTAAATTGGAGCATCTTAGAGGAGATGCTATCACAGCTTAGCAGCAATCTCTCATGCTGCTCAGTTTTCATGACAGGAGTGCTTTATACCTCTCTGTAAGTAAATAATTATTAATAGATAAAATGCCAAGAGAGAGACACCAGCAGCTGGTCTCTATCCTAGACAGCTCCCCAGTTTTGCAGGATTAATAGAACACTTTATTGTACACTGCAATTGGGTACCCTTGAGAGTCTTGGGCTCTCACTGCGGTTGTATTCTATGTCTTTGCAGGCAAGCCCTCATGGCATGTCCTTAGGGCAGGGCTCAGCTCCATCTCATGGCAATTCCCCACTGCACCTTCTCCCCCACCAGATGAGTTTCTTGTGTGCATCATGCGGCTCAGCAATCTCCAAAGTGCACTGAGATGAAGGGTTAGCTCAACACCAGGCTGTTCAAACTGCTTTTAAACAAATTCTGTTCCAAGTATTGTGGGTTTTCCCATGCGTTACCTCTACTTTGATTATTGTGGCCTTCCCTGATAGCTCAGATAAAGCCTTCTGGAGTTAATGGGGAACACTGTAACTATCAGAATGGGAACCCACCTCACTGACTGATATAGCTCTCAAAGGAAAGCTTATTCACTGCATTGATTGCATTGACTCTCCTGCTCAGGCCAAGATCTTAACTCTTTCATCACTAGCCCATAGTGAAAGACAGGATGGCTGGTCTAAGAGGCCTGTCTCCACCTAAGAGGTACTGCAGCTAATTGTTGCCAGTTCTTGTCCAAGCCTATTTCTTTGGCTCTAATATTAGGCTAAGGTTACTCCTTCCACAACACTTAACCTTGTAGCATCACTGATTTCTATTTTGTGACTCCCTGGCATAATTAGGTTAACTGTCCTAGTTATTCACCTCAGAGATGGGGATTCAGGTGCCTTCCTGCCCTCTCTTCCACATTTTGTGCTGAGAAGTTAAACAACCTGACTGACCTTTAGAATCACAGCCTTAAATATGCTTCATGCAGTTGCTCTGATCAACAGATTAGTGAAGAGGGAGTAATTAAATGGCCAGGGACTTCCTAGAGCAGGAAACTAACTTGGAGTCTGTTAGGTAATGGGCTAGCACTCAAATGTGATATTTGTAACTATGTCAAAATGCATGTGGATTGGCATATAGACAGTCACACCTCCAAAGTGGTATTGAACAGTTCTCACAGAAAATAGCCACATAAAACCTCTCAGTGTAAAAGTAATTCTGCTTACTGATCTTCACATTCTAAATACTCACATAGTTTCCTTAATTATGTCTGTTGTACACTGTGTCTCTGGCCATGATGGGCAGACCCATTTACACTTTCACTAAAACCAAACATGTTGTAAAAAAGAAAAGATCCCTCTTCAAAAATGCTACATAGTTAATATGTATGAAAGGTAGACAGGATTTTAAAGAAACGGGAGAGAGGAGGAGCCGCTGCCCAGTATAGGCAAAATACTGCACTCTACAGTTGTATGTGGAGTTCCATATTCTGACTACTACTCATACTGTTTCCTCCAGACATCTGAGTGCCATGCAAACCCACAGTCAGAGGCCCAGGTTTATTGCAAAGGGAAAAAGAAAGACATTTCAGCCAGCAGCTCAGCGCCTAGAAGCATGGACACTTGGTCTACAGTCAAACTGCAGGATTTGCCCCAGGTTGGATTTCTCTTGTTCTCACAATTTATGTATGGAATGTGATCATTTACAATTCAGGTAGGTCAGTTCAACCCAGTCCTCAAAACAGGCAGATTGGCAGGATCTGCCTTGAATCAAAGCTGCTTCTTGTACAAAATAGGTGAGTCTCCCATGACTGGGGAACTGGATTTATCCAGATTTCTAAGTGTGCTGAGACTAACTAGGTATTTGACTTTTACAAATTCATAACAAACTTCTTTTGCAAAGTCATGTAAGTAATAACAATCCAACACATCTAATGTTTTCTCTGCTAAGGCTGAGCACAGGAACCACATCTTCTGATACTTTTCTACAGTACTGAAAATGTTGCTTTGTAGGATAACAAGTGAGGCTGCACCTTGACTATTGTGTTTAATTCTGTGTCCCTCACTTCAACAAAGACATTGAGGTGCTGCGGTGTGTCCAAAGAAGGGTAACAGAGCTGGTGAATGGTCTAGAAAACAAGTCCTGTGAGGAGTAGCTGAGGAAATGGAATTTGTTTTGTTTGGAAAAAGGAGGCTCAGGGGAGGCCTTATCACTCTCTACAACTGCCTGAAAGGAGGTCATAGCCAGGTGGAGGTCAGTCTCATCTGCCATGTCTCAAGTGAAAGGACAAGAAAAAATGTCCTTCAGTTGTGCCAGGGGAGGTTCAGATTAGATACTAGAAAAATATTTCACTGAAAGAGTGGTAAGCACTGGAGTAAGTTTCCAGGGAGGTGGTGGAGTCATTGTCTCTGATTTTGTTCAAGAAAAATCTGTGTGTGGAACTTGGGGATATGGTTTAGGGGTGACTATGATGGTGTTGTTTTGATGGTTAGACTAGATGTTCTTAAAGGTCTATTCTGACCTCGATGATTCTGTGATTTTGTAACCCTTTGCTCTGGAGCTTTGTTATCACCTGCTGACTGGGAAAAAAAAATCCTGAAATTGATGCTGAAAGAACTGCTGTCCCCAAAAGCTTAAACACACACCTCTTTATCTCCAAAGACAGTTAACCTACAACACCACTAGAACAACCACCATGAAGGATTACAAGACCCTCCTCATCTACTTAGAATGACAAATCTCTTTTGTCATTGATTCCTGCATCCATAGATTTCACCTTGTTGGCAGTCACCTTGACAGTGAAAACCAGAAAATGTTTGTCAATCATCATGTCAGTCATTTTCCATTGCATAATTGATTTCAAGACACTGGCAGCTCTGACCACATGGAACTCCTGCAACAGAGAACAATTCACCTATGGAAGCTTAGAAATACCCAACTAACTACAATTGCTTGAACTCATGGAGCAAAAAATAAGAATCAGCTGTTTAGTGTAGCCTAAGAGTTTCCATGTTACGGGAACTACTGCACCTAAATTGAGAGAAAGCCAAGAGGGAATATATTTTGTCTTGGCTCTTTACAACAGCAGAGGTAAAAGTCACTTCAAATTCATGGCTTACTTGTTGCTTTAAAAACTCACTTGCCGGCTAGGTATTCTACAGGTGGAAATGGGTGTGATGAGGGAAAACAGATTGTTCATTCATTTTCTAACCTATTTTTCCTATCTAAACCAGAATTTTCCTGTTGCCACCTCTAACTAAAAGCACAGCTTTTAAAATACCTATGGCAGCAATATTGAATAGTTACTTTACTGCCAAATGACTTAGAAAATAAGTTGCATGGGGCAAGTATAACTTGAGAGCAGACAACATGTCTTGCATGACTCATACCAAACCGTGCCTGCTATTCTAGTAGGCAAGGGCATGAACTGCTTCACATCCAAGCAGCTTTGCCTCCTCAGACTGTGTGGCACTTATAATTGGAGTGAAATCAGTATTTGTTTACTGTTCCTGAGTAAACTAGGGGTGTGTGGAGAGAGGAGTCCCAAACCTCAAATGCCAAAATTAAGAATTCAAGAAAAGTTGAAAATTGCAGCAGTCTGTTTACCACAGATGAGAGAAGAGAGGAACTTTAACTTGTAGAGAAGGTGGCGGGACTTTCCTATCACTGCTTCCACCTTTGTCCTTGGTTTCTCTAGCACTGTTCCCAGCTGCCAGCTGGAGGAGAGCAGTCTGTGCCTTTGTGCACACTTACAATAGCAAGTGCTGTCCAGGGATTGCTCTCTGCCTCTGCATTCTTAAGAAAAAGTATTTTCAGTTTTTGACATTTTTAGTCAGAAATGAAAGCAGCCAAGCACATTATTAAATTCTGCCTCAGTTTCAAGAAAGGGATGGTGTGGGTGTGTCTGAGCATGACTACAATGAGGAGATAACTGCTTCTAGGAGAAGAGTGTCAACTTTTATTTTTGGGACAGGCAAGTTGGCAGATACTCTTGGCTTTCACTGCACAATTCATGTGAAAAAAAGAAAAAGAAAAAGAAAAAGAAAAAGAAAAAGAAAAAGAAAAAGAAAAGAAAAGAAAAGAAAAGAAAAGAAAAGAAAAAAGAAAAGAAAAGAAAAGAAAAGAAAAGAAAAGAAAAGAAAAGAAAAGAAAAGAAAAGAAAAGAAAAGAAAAGAAAAGAAAAGAAAAGAAAAGAAAAGAAAAGAAAAGAAAAAAAAAGAAAAGAAAAGATTTTGCTAGTGTTACCCAAGAAAACCAGACAGACACACATGAAAAAGGAATGATGTATCATATAAAGCATTAAATACAAGCACACACAGGCAGGACTCTGCTTTATAGGATTTGAACCATATGCACATCTACACATACACATGCACTAACTCACACCAATAAATCATTTTAGCCAGACTATCTGTCTGGTGTGTGGAACAGAAACACACTTATGAAATCTATTTTCTTATTTTAGCAGCAGGCTAATAATTGATAAAGAGCCAGACCGGGGACTCTGAATTTTATATGACAGATATACTAGGCTGCCGTTCTCCTCCTGTGTGCCTTGCCCCTTTTTTTGCCTGCAGCAGCTCCAGCCTGAGATCAAGCAGAGCCCCTTCCTGACTGGCACAGACTGCTCTTCAGCAGCTGCCCAGAAGTCCTGCCAGGGCAGGGCAGATCTCCTGATTTAGCTAAAGCAACAAGAAAGAAGTAGCCAGTGGCGTGACTCAACAGAGGCAGGAGTCAGCTGTGTGTATGGGCCTGGCCTTGTTTGGATGGTGGTGGCTGCTGGCTCAGTCCTTTTGGTAAGGTCTAGACACAGGGATGTGCTTCCAACATGGTTACATGGTTCCTCCCTCAGCAGCATCCTGGCATACAGTGGTGGTGTAGGGTTGGCAGTGAGATCTCACCATAAGGAGGGCATGGGCAAAGCAGCAGAAGCAAAAAAGCCCTGGTGACCCTTCTGAAACTGCCCCCACCACCTCTGGAGACACTTGGAGGCAGGGAAGCATACTCAATACTAGCGAAAATAATGGATTACTCTGAGCACCAGGGCTTTTGTCTCTCCTCTGCATGTAGCTTGCATTAGAATGCCAGCCCCAGACACTATATCAATGAGATATTGTCTGCAGTTTATTTTTTCTAGGGTTTTTTTTCCCTCTATCTCTTTTCTGTGTGGACTGTTCCCCACCCTTCACAAACAAACTGTAAGGCAAAGTTTAGTGTCTCTCAGCGCCAGCCCATTTCTGGACTTCTGGTGTGACTCCTCCAGTCTGTTTGCTTTGGGCAGCTGCTGTCAGAGGGCCAGGTCAGGCCGAGGAGAGCCAGACTGGATCTGGGCCAGGTGGAGGAGAGATGCCACATTGTGGGACTACCGATCCCAGGCTGTGTACTGCCCCTGGAACAACTTCTTCTGAATGATCCTGTGGTTCCATTGAATGGTCAGCTCAGACTGGCTGCTTCTCCCAGCTTTTTGCACTGTCTTCTGCTCCCCACTCTCCCTCTTAACACACTACTGACTCTTCACTCTTTTAATGTATAGCCAGATCATGGGAAAAAAAAAAAAAAGTAAAAGCATAGACTTAAAATGTATTGAAATTGTGGGGAAAAAATAGTGAAACACAACCTGCTCTCAAATTATTTCCATATCACTTGTCATAACTAAGGGGCAACTCTTTTATAGGCAATTCCAATTTTTTGGCCACTTAATACCCTTGCATTAAAGGGCCATGAGTCTGGCTCCTCAGACTCTCTTGAGAGGCAGGACAGGGATAAGCCCCACTTTGGTGAATCTCACAAAACAGAGAGCGTGTTTACTTCAGTGCCTGGAGCCTGCCAAGTAAGCCTGCCAACTGGAGGTGTTGCTGGCTTGGAAAGAGTATTTACCAGGCTTCCCACTAACAGAAATACCTGATACTTGTAGTGATCTTCCTTCTGTTAGGCTGTAAGGAGTCCAAGGCTCAGGGGAGGCTGCTTTGTTTGGGTTAAGCCCTACACAAAAGAAGCTGGAGAGAGAAGCTGCACTGCAGGTTCTGATTTTCACTGACTTCATCTGTCTTGATTTTCTCCCCTGCATAATTCCTGTGTATAAGGGCTGGAGCTGCATCAAGGATATACCTCCCTCTTTGGCTTCTGGAGACAAAGAGGGAATGCTGGAATGCAGAGTTCAACTTGAAGAAGGCAGTTGTACCATGTTCCCTATTGAGTAAAGGGAAACAAATCTGTGAGTGTCTCCAGAAAACTGGCTTCTCCCCTTCCCCACAAGGTCTTCTGCAACCCATCAACAAAGCAAAAAGAAGTGAAGCTTCAGCTTTGGGTTCTGAAAGCTATTTTAGCTGTGAAACCATCAAGATTTAAAAGTTAAACTGCATTTAAGATAACAATCACTTCAGAGTATGCTTCCATTACAATGGCACCAAAGTGCTTGAGAGCACTCTCTCTCTGGGGAACTTTCCTTCCAGGGGCAACACCACACATTGCAATATCTTGCTGAGCTACACAGGCAGTCACTTTTCTGCTAGATCTGCTCAGCAAGGTTTGTTCCAGGTTAGTTTCACTTTTAAATCCCATTACTTGTGAAATGGTGACTTGCACCCAACAGGGCTCTCCTGTACAGCAGAAAGTAGTTCAGTTTGTAACTGGAGTGTGTTTGTGCTCCTTTGGGTATGGGAGGTCTATACCATGTCGGGGTTGTGGGAATTTGCCAGCTGAGTAGAGATACCACACACTGGGATTGAGAAGAAACAGAATTCCTTGCACATGGGTGCTGACATTTTAATATTAAATCATTGCAAATTATGGTGATTGCAAAGTACAGACCTTGGCATCTGCTTGTACCTTGGCATCTGCCTCTAACCAGAGAGGAAAGGGTAGAGAAGCAAGGCTCTGTCTTTAGCTGGGTCCTCTGGGCTGGAGTTTTCCTACCCAGTTTTTGACTGTCATCAGCAGAGATATTATACTGTGTGCCTACAGTTGGTGCAATGTGTATAACCGTCATCTGACTTCAAACCTAGTAACCCTATTTACATCTTCAAATAGTTTGATCCAAGAATTTAAGAGGACCTTTACCTTCTAATCCTAAACTACATTTGGTTGAGTTTGGCCCTGTATGTGGGAAAAACCCTTGGAGAAGCACAGTAGTTACCATACAGACACAGCTGCTGTTTTTCCAAACGATACACAGTATTTCATTTGTTTCAATGCTGTTTTAAGTGAAATCAATTTGGCCCATGAGTTGCTCTGTATTTATTTTGCCAGATTTGAATTTTGTGTTTGGAGTTTGGACTGGTAAGTTAATGACAACAACATGTCTGAAACAAGAAGAAATTAACTCTATTTATACCAGCACAAGAAGGATTATGAAAGGCTCGCGGAGCCAAATACCAAGCAGGCTTTGGTATGCACAGGATACATTCAGGGGACTATAGGGTTTGGTAACAGAGAGATATCAAGGAGCTGAGAGAGTAGCTGACTGGAAAGCAGATTCAAGCTCTTGCTGTGGTGGGGAGATTTGATGAAACAAGCCATCTTAGGAGAGAACTAGCTCTGGTGTAGGTGCCTGGGCCAGTGATAAATAACCATGTGCCTAATGCAGACCCTGGTGTGTAGCACATTGTCTGTGACACGTGGGCTGGACTGCAACTAGTCACTCCAAAATTGAAATGCTTAAGACAACTGCAGAGCCGTCATGCACAGAGAAGTATGTGACATCTTACCAGCTGAAATATTTGAGGCCAAACATTGTTACTCATTGGGAGCTCTGCCATTAAGCTCCCTCTCCCCTGATATTTATGATTAACACTTTGAAACATCTGCATTGCCTTTTTGACTCACAAGAATTCCAGTTAAAGGGAACAGACTTTCTGTAGCAAAGTTTCTGACTGCCACAAAGGAGAAGACTTACAGAGCAGCTGTCTCTTAGCCTGTTCTATTCCGAAGGCAGTAAGCAGCCTTTGGAAAGGAGGTGTATTCCAGAATCCCAGCTCATAGCTCTGTGTCCAGGGAGCTCCCCACACCCTGCCAAGTATTATTGGGGCACCAGCCCCACTCAGGCTCCCAGGCTCCTGGAGACATATGTGAGGGGGCAGTGGTCCTACATGTGTCACACACACAACCCCCACACTCACACCCACACCACTCTCTTTGCAGGATTAGCTTCAGGATGCCTGGCCAGGCTGATGGGCTCTGCCTTAGAAAAGTTAGGATGGAGGCACCCAAACTCAGGTTTTGGTCAAAGCTCCCAGGAAAGGGAAAGCAAGGGTTGAATATGAAATGGAGATACATGAGTGCAGAAAGCACACGAAAATTAAAATGTGATTTTTTTTTTCTTTTAACCAACTCTTCCCAATTAAAAGAAGAGGAAAGCAGAAAGTGCTTGAAAATAGGTCCCGTGGTTGCAGAATCACATTTCTGAAATACAGATCTCCCAAGTATCAAACTACACTGCAGAATGACTAATTGTGGGGTGACTAATCCCTGTCTGTCCTCCAAAACTATTACTTCATGGTGGCCAAGAAAACATACCATAAAGATGCTGTTATTGCATCACTCACATTTATTTGCATTGAGAAAGACTGAGCCTTTTGCAGTACTTGTCTGATTACCAAGAGAGATGTTTCTTCCATGCTAGAAAAAGAAAAGACCATGTAGTCTTCACTATTCATCCTAGACAGATGTAAAGGTGTTTGGTTAAATGCCTCAGGGCTGGGGAGATTGCTTTCAAGCAAAAAAACACCCACAAACAACAAAGCAAAACAAATGAAAGAAAAACAAATGAAAACAAAACGAAACAAAACCCCAAACACCATCTCCCCCCAGCAAAAAAATAGGGGGCAGGGAGATGGCAGAAGCAGCTGAATATTCAGATTGACAGAAAATGAAAACCTGCCTTTGTCTTCCTTTCATTAGTCTTCATTATATGACCATGACAGCTTTAATTGCTGCCCTGCATACATAAGTAATAAAAATGTAAAATGTTTAAATGAACTGTGGCTCCCAAAAGCCATTATAAAAGATTAATGATGAGTACTATTTGCTAACTTAAATGTCTTCAAGAAACACATCTGAGCAGCCCTTGTGGTTGATATTAGAACAATATTTGCTGGACTACTTGTCCAGCACTACCCATTATGCCCCCAGCTTTGATGATTTTGATTATTCCCTCTTTAGCTAGTCTGAATTCTAGACATATTTGATTGCAATTTACTCATTCCTGACAAGTTATCCCATTCCTGCAATCCAAAGAAAGAGTCTTCAGGTACTCATAGTCATATTCTTTCTTCAAGAATTGCTGATGCTTGCTTCAATGGCTTTTACTGCCAAGTTGTTGAATACTGTGCTAATTAATACACTATACTGCTGAAGGAAAAATTACACAACCTTTTCTATTTAAATTTGGATCAGTACCAAGATTCATCTTTGAACACAACTTTCCCTTGAGGGGCACAGATTTGACTCTGAATTCAAATGTGAGAGAGAAGTTTTATTTTTAAACTGGCACCAAAGCAAAGTCAAGTTTTGGCATAGTTTTGGCCATCCACCTCTCACTTAACTTAGAAACCCAAAGCAAATGCTCAAGCAGAGTCAAAGGTACCAGCTCTTGTCTTCTCATTGTTACCATTCAGTCTTTCATGTTTTACCAATGTATTTACCACTGCATCTACTTGGCATAAAGAGCTGTCAGGTAGACAGATGATTAGCTCCTGCATCCATGCTCTGCACACAGTGCAGAAGGTTCCGAAAGGCGTACAGCCCTTTTCCATTTTGCCCACTGGAGTAAGTTACACCTCCTATCAAAGCTCAGCTTTGGGATGAGCCTGGCTAGCAGCTTTTTCAGCGGATGGAGCAAAAGGTCAGATCATGCCTGAAGGTTGCACGTGTAGCCAACAGAGGAGGGGCAGGATGACAGAACTAAGGCAACTTTCTAATTTTCTGTCTCTTCTGTAAACAGGCACTAACAGTTTTTCCATGGATAAGCACCTCCCTTAGTGAAATCAACTAGATTCTCTTGACAGCTATACATCTATGGGAATGAAGAGATCTGTGCAGGAACTTCTGTCTGGTGTACTCTAATATTTGACTTCCAATCCAATTTTTGGATATTACTAACAAAATAGGGAAGACTCATAAAACTTGATACTTTGTGACTTAATCCACTTTCTTGCCATTTAGGATTGCACTAGGATTTTCACAACTGGCAAGAATTTGCTGGCTGCAGAACCTCTGTATGCCATCCTTTCCAACACCACTTGTGGAGGCCAGAAACTAGACGGATGGACCACTAAATGGTATATATTTCTATGTTCCTTTCTGCTTTAGTGCTCATCTTACTGCATTACACTCAATGTTGACTTTCATAACACAGTCTCCTCTGCCAGGAGTGGATAATATTGTCTACTTAAGATCTTCCTAGCCTTCAGCAGGTCTCCCCACAAAATGATGTCCAAATTTTTCCATTTCCCATTCCACTCCCATTAGCTTTCTAGGCTCATTTCTGTGCACATGGTGCCATTTCTGTTTCCTGATCACTGTTTGGAAGCTGCCTCCCTGGTAAGTCTGGCTCCTGGACTCTCATCTCTTCCTGTGCAGTGTTCTGGGCTGGCCCCATTCCAACATGTGGATCAGAAGCTTTTCCAAGACAACTATCCTCTCTTCAGTGCTTATAACACCCCTGCCCAACAACCACCAAACCCATTGTCTGTTCAGTGTCACAGAATACACTGATACAGTTAAGACTGCAGGGTTAGCTATTTTAGGGGAGAGCAGAATTGCTTCTGTTCCCAGCAGCAGAAAGGTCCTGGGAGAAAAGAAAGATCCTGGAGAAAGAGGAACGTGGCTTAGTGTTGCTATTTCACAGTTGGCTGAGTGAGAAATTGGCTCTGCTCTTCTCAGCCTCAAAAGTAGGGACAGGAGCCCCAAGGCATGGAGACTGGCTTGCCAGGTCTTTTAAATCAGTGACAGGAGGAATTCCTTCCTCTCTCTGCCTCCTTTGGCTGTCGGGAAACTCCTTGGGGTGGTGCTTGGTCTCCTGCAACTCTTCTCCTGCTGCTGCAGCTGCCCTGGAAGCCCCCAGACATTCCCAGCAGAGTCTGGACGGCTGCTTTGGTGACAACCTGGGCTCAATTTAATGAGAATGTTCACGTTCACTTGCTATGCTGGCAGTCTGCCAGCATATTTTCTTGAGGCACATAAGAGAGAGAAGGGAAATGGTGATCTTTAACAGGTTTTTTTTTTTTGTGTGTGTGTGTTTTTTGTT
>VWZN01013568.1:111960-198880 GCA_013396955.1 Regulus satrapa | reverse complement strand
TTTTTTCCCCCCCCCCAGCCAAACCTGACTGGAATTTCATGGATGAAAGAAAAGGCATTTCTCTAGCCCAGGGGCTTTGTCTCTGCCAAATTATAAGAGCCTACTGCAAACAATGGAGGTGTTAGAGCTTCTAAAAAAATAAAAATGTTGAAAGAACCTTTTATAACGGAAAATATTAGGCAACCTAAATCTTTGGCCAGCTGGTAGCGGGAAGTATAATATAAGCTCTCTGGAGGAGAGGTGTGCAAATAATGGATTTTCAGAATTTTTTGTCTTCCACTCCCTGCTCCAAGTTCAAACTATTTTAGCTATTTTCTTCAGCTGAAATTATTTGCCAAATTCAGCCAGTTGCTAAATTCTCCTCAAATTTTTATTTTCTCCATTGACAGGTTTCTTGTAAAAACAAAACAAACCCATTCTCTCTGGCTTGGAATTATGGCATTCACCAGTGACACAGTTAGGAAGAAATCTGCCTGTGGTCAGCTCACTCATTTTTTGCTGCATTCTTGTTGGAGCTCACACATTACAGGAACCAATCTGGCCTGATAGCTGCCTGGCAGCCTGCAGGGGAGGTTTTCCAGTAGTCTCCACCATCCCTGGACCAGCCAGCACTGGGCTGGGAGCCCTCGCACAGTGTGGGGCTGGAGGTTCATTAAGCTGTGGTTTTCAGGCTGAGTCTTTGCTGGATCAGTTCATAATAATGATGTTTCTGATGTCAACTGCAGACCAGATGTTGCCCATTGGTGCCGTGCTGCTGGAGGGGAGAGGCAACACAGGGTGGGAGGCTCTGAGGAGTCAATGATCCCGTGCTGTTCCTTGTAAACTTGCAGGTGTTAGCTGTGGTGTCCTGGCCAAATCCCCTTCTGGCACTTCACCAGCTCTGGCAGTTTACCTACTTACAATCACCTCTGTGCTCCTAATTGCAGGAGTTGTTTCTCATCTCTGTTCCTTAGCAGCAGATTCGTGCATTAACAGCTGGCACTGCTACATTCCCACCCTGCTACTCCAGAGGATGGCAAAGTCCACATCCTGATATCCCCCATACCCTTTGGGATAAGTAGCAGCCCCCTGCCCAGGACTGGAAGACAGCTGTCCTTCAGAGCCAGACAGAATTGACAGACACCTGAGGTAAGGCTGCAACAGGCCTGCCCATGGTGGTGGGGCACTATAAATGTACTTAAACAAGCTGCCTGAGCCCTAAAATGTGGCTCCAAAGTAATGAAATGTGGTTGTTTGGCAGTGGCAGACACTGCCTCATTTTCGAGGCTGCTTTATGGCTGTTAGTGTAACACAGCCTATTCAAAAACCTCCCTCTCCCCTCTCCTCTCCTCTCCTCTCCTCTCCCCTCCTCTCTTCATTAAACCTATTCTCAAAAAGCCAAATTTGCAAATGGAATATTCAACTCTTCTGTTTAGGGCTTTAAGTGAATGGTGAAGTTTGAGTGCATATTATTGTAGAACCCATAAACTGCAGGACCAGATAGATAATGTACGTACCCAAGTTCAAAAACACAACACTGCAAATTTTGCCAAGAAAGAACTGGTGGTGATTAAAAGTGAAGCAAAACTCCTGGTGTGAATATAATCTCTTCCTGTTGTTGGTGGTGATGTTGCATCTTTGTTGGAGGCTGCCACACTGCACAAGCTCAGTCAGAAAGGCCTCTGCCTCTTAATGTCTTGTGCAGCATAATCTGAGCTGGGCAAACTCCAGCTTGGGTTACAGCCCTGCAGCCACAGGGATTTCCATCAGGGCAGACTTGAATTCCTTAATTGCATCTGCAGAGCAAGGAGGACCTGAGACCACCAGGAACAATACGCTGCTCTGAGCTTCAGTAATGTCTGTAAAGCCACACGGGAACAAAGGAGGGCTAACCCAAAACCTCATGTTCAGCAATTTGGCAGTAAACATTCTAAAAACCATGGACTGGTTTGGGTTGGTAGGGACTTTAAAGATCATCTTGTTCCAACCTCTCTGCCATGGACAGGGACACCTTGCACTGGATCAGGTTGCTTAAAGCCCCATACAACTTGGCCAAAATATTGTACCAAGGCTAAAATACTGTTTTTTCCATTGTTCTCATAGAAGAGACACTTATAACACTGTCAACATTTGCTTTTAAACCTGGGAATTAGGATGCATTCCCTATCTAAAGATGTGTACAGAATACTCCTTCTGAAGATTCCCTTTTGCAATTTGAAATCTGCAATAGATGGAAACTATACAGAGGAAAGACTGTGTTGTAGCTACAAGCCTTCATGGACAAATATCGATAGTCAATACTGAGTTCTATTTTTTACACAGCATAACTGAAAAGTTATACAATGTCTTCCTAAAATAAGGAGCATAACCAACTTCAAGTATAAACAAAAAAACCAAGTTATTTTGGGGCATTTTTTTTCCCCTCCATTCTTTTATCATTATTCAATGACAAAAAAACCCCAAAAACCAACCAACCAAACAAACAAAAAAACCAAAACAAACTCCAACACAGATTTCTTTGGGAATCTTTGAGGCTGTGTAAATATATAGTGTTGCTAGGTTGTGAAACATCCCAGCTCCATGAGATGCAAGTTGCACACGTTATCAGAGTAGGAATAAAACTATCAAAGGCCACAGGATCTGGCTGACCTGGGTTTTTGTCACAACAGCCCGGAGACAGCAGCAACAGGTAATGTCCCAATTCCTTCTGGTAGGAGATGCACCCCCCCAAGGAGGTGCATCCCTCTGTAGCAGGGACACCTGCTTTGGGTAGTATCTGGTCTAGGAACTGTACTACTGGCCTAAGAACTCAAAATTCTGTAAGACTAGGGATAGCATCATTTATTCTAACTCTATTGCTCAAATTTTTCCAAACACGATCATTGCTCCTTCACTGAGATTTTCCCTTCACACTGTTCAGTCCCCTCCAGGTTGCAGCCTGGGACTTTGCAATGAGAGAAGGACAGGATTTGGCCTCAACCAGTTTGGTACATCTGGGAGCAGAGAGCCTTCTTCAGCAGAGTAAGAGCCTCTACAGTAAGGTCTCTCTGACTCAGTGCCTGCTGAGTGACTCACTGGTCACTCATCTATTGCCTCCCTGGCAGCCTGTGTTAAAGCCGTTCACCAGATGCTTCTGGTTTTCCCCCCTTGCACACATCCCTCTGTGCTTTGCACCACCCCAAATAAGACCCCCTCCAAGACCTGGTGCGCAGACAGCATATCCTCCCTCCAAACTTGCCTGGCAAGGATTCTAATCAGCAGAAGGCAGAAACAGGAAATTATGGGATTGCCGATGCTGTGCTCCACATGCCATGCAGCTAAGTCACCAACCTGCTGAAGAAAGGGAAACGTATTGGAGGCTGGCAGAAGCAGGCATGACCTCAGAGGTACAAGTTCAGCCAAAAGTCCCCAGTCAGGATGGATGCCTAATGGGGCTTCCACTGCTGATAATCAGCACCTCTGGGTCCAAGAATGCAACCAAACAGAGCCTGGAAATCAGTTGGGATGAAAGTGATGCAATTTCACCTCCTTTAAAGAGCCAGGATGGGGCTGAGGAACAGGAGTTTTCCCTTCTGCAAGGCAGCCAAAGAGCAAAGAGTGTAGCACAGCTGATGCACTGACCGTTCTTTGGACCGCAATAAAGCTATTTGTCTTCTAGTCCCTTCACCCTTTCTCTGTTTCTTGTACAACATAACTTTGATCATAAAGCTTTGGAGAAGCAGGATTTTGAGCCCAACTCTGATCTCACTTATTCTGGCATAATTCAGGAATAACTACAGTCATACTTTTAGAAGATCAAAATCAGTCCAGTTTCTTTTAACTGGGCAAAATTACTGGTCCACAGAAAGAAGAAAATAATCAAAGATGTGAACAATAGAGCCAGCTGAAGGAGACTGTGTTTTCCTCTTCAAAGTTTAAATTTTTTTTTGCTAGCTCTTTATATGATGCAAAATTTTATAGAAGAAAACAAAAATTGGAAAATTCCCATCAGCTGAAACTATTCCTGATATTGTCTCTAGTGGCAACTTGTATTATAAGACAGAATATGGCACTGCTGGGATGTGTGGTTTCATTTATTTCAGAGGACTGACTGAACCCATTTACCAAAGCCAAGAAGATATCCAGAAAGCAGAGCTGAGAAAACACTGCTCTTTTCCCATCCTCATGTGTAAGTTCAGTGCTGAGGAACAGCACCCAGCAGGCACAACTTGTGTAAGCAGGCCTTACTGAGCTGCCATGATCAAACAGCAACCAGAAGCTAAAAAAGCTCTCCAGGGATCAGTGAGGGTCTTGCTGTGACTGCCATCCCTGCAGGCCCCTGTTTCAATGCCAACAGCCCCTGGGAACCCCTGGGCTTCAAACCCCTCTGCTCTCCAAAGCTGCTGGGGTGGCTGGATCCTCAGGAGCCCACTGGGATGCATGCACAGCACGCGATGTGCTGACAGCCCAGCCAGCGAAGGGGGGGAAGCTGTGGATGTGGTGCCTTGCCAAAGGGTGTCTTCCTGCCAAGCTACAGGCAGCCACACTGGGAGAAGACGGGAGGAGAGAGGAACCCCAGGCACTGACTGGCTTTATCTTCCAGCTGAGAATCAGTCCAGATTAACTGCATGTGTGACCACAGAGGCTTAAACTCATTCCTCGTCATGGTTATGAAGCATTGCTGTGAAGCACAAAAAATGCAAGAAACAAAGGTATTTAGAGCCTTCATACAGAACAATCCGCTGCTGTATCGTGTGACTCGCCAGGTTTAGCAAATGAGAGGTTTTTTATGCAGTCAGCCCTCTTAAGCACGGAAAAGGCCCAGGGAGCCAAAGTCTTGATTTCTTGAATCAAAAGGTCCCAAAGGAATTTGACCAATTACCATGCCAGCTGCTGGGTCCACACCAGTTCTGCAAGAGCTCAGCATCATCAGGAGTGTGTTTGAGGGAGCCAGTGGCAGGAGAGGTCCCCACCACTGGGAGGCAAACACAGGTGCCTTCTGCTCTTCTGAAAACTGCCCTCAAACTGAGGAGGCCTGAGTGAGGCAGCTGCAAGTCCACATAAAGCACCAGCTTTATATAAAACACAAACCTCAGGGCCAGGTTGCCTCAGTGTCTTTCCTTTCAAGCTGAGCAGTTCAGACACATTAAACCGATACTTATCTGCCTCGAAAGAAAAGGCATTTCTGTGTTTTCCATCACCCATGCCGGCTGGTGGAAGTGACACTCTGCAAAACCATGCTGTAATCTGCATCGGGACTGAAATGCATCAGCAGACATGGGCACAGTGTCTGTTATCCCACACTTCACAACGCTGGCTGTGAGGAAAGGAAATGAGGGGTTTTGGGTCAACCACTGGACCAGTAGGTAGCAGTGATGAGTGATGTGCTGTTCCTAGGCTTGACCACTGCTTTAGATCTCAGATTGTGCACTTGATTCACAAAAAATGCACATGCTTCAGTCACAAAAATGTTTTAAGGACACAGTGTGTTATATAAGAAGTTAGTTCACATTATTAGTCAACCAAGAACTCCTTAGACTTGTAAAGCTCATACAGATCATGTGCAATGGAACCACAAATATAACAATAATTTTCCATTGCTATTTTTAGCAACTTTTATTTCTTTAATTACTGTTTGTTACACACACATATTTTAGAAATGGTGGGATAGACAAAATATTTTTTGCTGAATCTAAACCTTTATGATAGTCTTTATTACAGAACAACCTGCTTCACAGACACATCCTGCTAATGCAGTGGTCCTGGCTCTCTTGGTCACTGGCAGCAATACCAAGGGGCTGATCTGTTAAAGGCAGCATACCTCTTTGTAAGCTGAGATCACTTCTAGAGATGACCTGGCACCCTGTGCCTACAAACATTGACAAAGGTTTCCAACGCCTGCCAGATTACATTGAAGTAAGAAGAGTATTTCTATTGAAACATAGGATCATAGAATGGTTTGGGTTGGACCTTACATCTCATCTAGTCACAAAGCTCCCTGCCAGGGGCAGGGACACCTTCCACTAGACCAGGTTACTCAGGACCCCACCAAACCTAACCTTGAACACTTCCATAGATGGGGCATCCACTGGTTCTCTGGGTAACCTCTTCCAGTGCCTCATGACCCTCACAGCAAATAATTTTGTCCTAATTACAGGGAGGTTCAAGCAATCACCTGCCTTGAGAGTGGCCCTGAGCTGAGCCAGATGCCTCGCTGTTGTGCTTCAGCAGGCACGTAGTGTTTGAGGGGAGCAGCCCCCAAAGTGCTGTGTTATCCCTCTGGCACACCCTGTCACATCATATGGATTTTATCTTGAAATTACTGACTTTCTAATTTGTGAGTGAGAGTTTTCTCATCTCACTTTCCTCTCTTGAAACTGGCTTTCTAATATGTCAGTGGCAATATGCACCATAGGGAAAACTGAACCAGAAACTCCTACACTGGTCTGAGTGTTTGCGTAGATGCTTACTTGACATTTGCATAGCTGGGGTCACCAGTCATAGAAAGAGGTTGCACAGAGAAGGTTTAGAGAACTCCTGAAAGAACCCAGTGCCTCATTCTCCCAGGGGCACTTCCCTGATGAAAGGACTTTGCTCTTGAAGACAAGGAAGGACACGGAAAGAGTGCTGGGGTTCCCCCCTCTACACCTGCCCAGACCACACTGCTCAATTAGAAAGTTAAAGAAAATAGATGAGCTTTCATATACACACCTCTGCAGACTCATCCTGCAAGTCAGGCAGAGTTTGTTCTCCCTCCTTCCCACGCATTGCCTCTGCTACTCGGTCTTAGTCCTGGAGCCCCTTCTCCCATCTCACCCCCCTGCTACTGGGTGGAGAAGGCACTATAAACCCACTTTAATTGCTCTGACCAGCATAGTCTCCCTGGGGTACGTCCTAGGGGTGCACTGGCACGAGGTTTGTTTCCACAGGTGTGCTGATTGTGGCTGTTCTCAGCCCACGCTGAGCCCCGGTGGGGCAGTGCAGCCAGAGCCCCATGGGCTGTGCTGTGGTGGGTCTCCCCTCCCTGCCTGGCTGATGGCGCTGGGTGGGAAAGGCTGCGGCTCCTGCTGCCTTCTCAAGAAGCTTGCTGCCGGAGCCATCACAATGTGCTGGCAGGGCACATGGGGTTCAGCACCAGAGGAGTGGCCCTCTCTGTGTGGGGTGGGAGAAAAGCACAAGAGTAACTCATATACACCAAAAGGCATGGGCTTAATTTAGTGTCGTCATCTGACCAGGGCTGATTTGTTTTGTAAAATGAAATATACTAGAAACCCGTGATTAAAGAAAAAAAAAAAAATAAAAAAGAGAGAGAGAGAGAGAGACTGCCATGAGGACCATGAGGAGTTTCCTGCAAAGAAACCATTCCAGAAACTGGGCAGAGGCAGTATACATGTGATGCCTATGCAGCTCTGCTTGGGTGGAGAGGAGCTCTTGTCTGGGAAAGCAGCCCATCCTGGAGATTTGGAGGGGAGCGAGTGGGAAAGAAGGTGCAGTCTGATACCAAACCAAAATAATATGTGGTTTGTATTTTCTAAATAGAAAATTAAAGAAAAAAGGACCCTAAAAAAGTACGTAGAGCAAATGATTTAATGTTGGAGGAAATACAATTTTCCCTATTAAAAACCAAAACAAACCAGACCAGAAAACTCCCAGATTTTACATTTAAAAGATTCATGACATGCTCTGAAATATTTTCCGGCAAGGTCTCTCCTCCCCACTAGTACCATGAAGCCAGTGTTATTGCAATATCCCCTGGCTGGATGGGAACACCACCACACTGTGTTATGGGACCCCACACCATGTGTGTTCTTGCAGGTTTTGTAGCTCTGCCACCAGTAACCCACTGCCAGTGTTTGCTTTGTTACTCTGGACCCAAAAAGCTCTCCATCAGCAGCACTGGAAACAGGATGGGTACAGGAGCTGAGTGTGAAACTAATTTAGAAGAGGTGCTGGAAACTGACGCTGACGGCATCTTTGGAAACTCTTTCCCCAAACTGAAAAAAAAGGGATTTCCTAAAATGACTGAAAATTAATTTGCCACATCTGCAAAAAGTGGCTTGTGGGTTATGTGTCCCTGAAAGTAGCTAAGGAAGAACTACAGTCAGCAACTTTTCAGTTTAAATGACAGCTGCTAATGTGCCCATGGGTGATGGCAAGTTCCAGGTACACTACCAGTTGTCTTAAATACTGAAAACACAACCATTTGAATTGTTAAAGCTCTACAAGTTTGCACAGTACAAAAAGACAGTCTCTTTGGCAAAAAAAAGAGCTAGTTTTGGATTCAAGCACAACCCGAAATTAAAGCCAACAATTTGAGAATCTGCAACTGATCTGCTCAGAACAAATTATTTGGCTACCTGAAGAGAATCAAAACATTTTTATTTTTTTTGGAAAGAAGTGCAAAGAAGAAAAATATTAACTTGTTGAGAAAGAGGAAATTGTATGGGCAAACTAAAACAAGCAAGAGCTTGACCTCCATATTGGGCAAGTGTGTGCAAAGGTGGAGAAGAGAGGACTTAATTTAGTTTGGTGAACAATCCAATCACTGCTTATGACATAAAATTAGACTATGTTTAAAAAAGAGCTGCAGAAACTAAAATGATTTTATGCCAGTGACCTCAACACTCCTCTGTAATGTACTTGATGAGGGGGATTTAGTTTTATTTTTACTGAGACAAATTCAATAGATTTACAGTGATGAATGCAATAAAATTATACACATGGTGAAGGAAAGCTTAGCTTCAAGGCAGTACAACTCTGTCCAAGAAACTTAACTCCTCAAAATTTGCCATATTCAGCTGGAAAGGAAAAATCTCAAAGGCATGACTCCAGCAAGGCTATTTAGTCAAACAGTACCAGACGGATGTGTGGGATTCACCTTCTGCTTTGGTTATGAATGAAAGTAATCAGTTAGGAGTTTGCTGAAGGCTATTTTTGCCTGGAGAAGTCTGGTCAAGATATAGTTAATGTAGCTGTGTTTGGGTCTGTTGTGCATTGAGTAAAGGATGTGTGGAAATGGGAGGGAAAGAAAGCTCACAGGAAGCCGAGTAAAATAATGACTGAAGTACATTGCTTGAGTGAATTCAGCTTGTGACATTTTGTGATACAAAAAGTCATGATCTCCAGGAGAATTTGTGACTGAATTTTCAGTATTTCCCTTTTTCTAGGAACCTCACCAACAATACAGCTCATGCTGCCCATGAAGTATAAATATCACTATTTCCACCCTTCAGACTGGGAAGCAGAGAAAGAGTTATTTGACTAATTTCTGAAGAGCTGGGCCCTATCTGAGTTTTGATGGACTTGGTGCATCAGCCTCTCTTTAAATAGCCAGGGGTTGGGTACCAGCCCCAGGGAAGCCAGGTGTGATGGACTGAGCAGGGAGTGACACTTCATAATTACAGGAAGAGAAACCCAAGGTAGAGTGACAGCAAAGACTTCAATGAATATTTGTGTCTCCTTCTCCTTGAGGAATTTTGAATGGTTTTTAAATGCTTATGTAAACTCAGAGTACTGTGGTAAGGCATGCTTGTATACTTTTCAACTTGCCTTTGGTCCTGAAAAATTGAAGCAGCTCAGATTTTCTCAGCATTTTATGGCCCACCTGGTGTCAGATGTCGGTACATACAGAAGTATCACCTGATGAGCTGACAGAAGCCCAGAGCTGGATTTAGCCCAGCTTTGACTAAGGTGACACCCTCCTGTCACCCCTTCTCCTCTGGGGCAGAGCAGTGAGGAGGTTCAGGGAGTAGACACATCGTACAGATCAGATCCATCGTTCACATCACAGGCATCTGGTGGCCAAAGATGCCCTCCTGCCAGCCCATGGCAAACCCGCCTCTCTCAGGGCTACCAAAGTCTCCAGCCTAACAAAAATGTCTCTTCTATCTATTGCACTGAAGGCCACTGATCCCAAGCCTACCCTTAGCCACCCACGTATTTCAGAAATAGTTCCAGCCAGGGCAAAAGAAACTGTTCTTCAAGCAATGCACACAGATGACAAGTACTTTGTTGCACAATCAGTAAGGTAGCTTGTTTCACCACGTAAAATTCATCTAAAGGGCTCTTTTTATTAGTCAGAATCATCCCTGGCAAAGGCATTTTTGAACGTGCCTATTTTTGAACATATGTACGCTCCAAGTTCAGAGTGTTGTGGCTTTTTGGTTTTGCTTTGTTTTCAAAAAGGCTGATGAAAACCATTTTCCTAAACTGACAGCAACAACCATAACACATGCACAGAAACAAGATAGTAGTCTCATACAGGAAATATTTCTGCTTTTGTTTTTATTTTATGAATACATATACAACAGATGAATAATCTTCCATTATCCAGCCTTAAAAGTAACAGGTTGGGGTATATTTTTCCCAAAATAGCTTGAAGAGGAAAATAAAAGTCAGAATGAAGGACCTTCAACATAGCCAAACCATACATTTGAAAACCTTGCTAAAATTACTGCTAAAATGTGCCTCTGTATGTGTGTGTCTGCATTGTCCCACACAGTTAAAAGTCTCACCCAAGATGTTTAGTATATGAATTAAAAAATGCTTTGGCATAATCAGAGACTCCTCCATGCACAGTTTATTGACATTTCTGTAATAATGAGTGAATAAAATCTGAGGATTATATCATATATAATTTCCTCTTCTTGGGAGAAATGTCTTTAAATGCAGTGGGGAAATGAAGAGGAGTCTGTTGACAAGAGACTTTGCTTCCATACTAAGATGGTTATATTAGCAGGATGCAAGCAGCTTCATATAGAAGGGATGGAGAGATATATGTATATAATGTAAAAATGCTATTTTATATGAGGAAAGAAGATTTTTCAAGGTAACATAAAATGAACCACTCTAAGACTAGCTTCCAGCAAAACATTTTGCTTTATTAGTTCTATTTTCTAGCTACAAGTCAAGCTGACATCTGTCGAGCTTTTTAACTTTTCATATGGCAGTCTATAAGAAATATTTCATGCAATGTCTACAGCACTAAATGCAGGGTAAATAACTGGGATTAAACAGGTGAAGAATAACAGACTATTATAAGAATCAGTAACATCATATTATGTACATAGAGCCATATTATATTCTCATGTCTTCACAGTAATGTGCAAATGTGACAAATATGGCTTTCATTTTTTTTTCCTAAATAAAGTAAGACATAATTATACAGAAGAATGTTTTAAAACACTTAGTTGGATTTCACCTTTTTGTGAAACCTGTTCAGTCTTCATTGCATCGGGGTTAAGGAGCCACCCCAGCTTGGGGTTGTAGTTCAGGTGTGTTTCCAGGAGGGGGCACAGATTCCTAAGGCACAATATTAATGTTAAACATTTTTAATTTAGTCATGCTATTTTATTTTAGTTTAGGGTGGGGTTTTTTTAGGGTTTTTTTTTGTTTTTTGTTTTTTGGGTTTTTTTTGTGGTTTTTTTTTTGTTTTTTTTGTTATGTGAAGTAATATGCAGTTGCTACTTACATTAATAAGCAGTTGATTGTAAAAAATACAATGTTGAAGGCTACACTACATGCCTACCTGTAGCTCCAGGAACATTAGCTAATCTGAAAACACACTATACAGCGCCGCATGTAAAACCGAGGTGGGTTTTTGGTAACATCCTTTTCCATACACATAGCAGAGAGTTATAAGGCTTCTGTGGAATAATAATATTATAACTGAACAAATATTTTACACTCTTCCATAATGGTATTTACAGTTACTATAATTCATATTCTGACATTTGGTAAATAATGTGTATCTTGTATGCATCCTTCTTGCCTATCTAAAGTGCTTGCTTAACTGCATAAGAAAGAAAATGCATACCTGCTTTAGGTGCAACAAACCCTCAAAAGAAGTAGCTGAAATATTTGCTGTGGATTTGAAATGCATTTTCAGAAATTGAAATTATTGCTAAATTCAGTGCCCTTACTAGGCAATCATCTATATTATTTGTCATATATAAATATATGCATATATACTAGTATGTATGTACATGCATACACATTCATCTATCCTGTAAAAGATAGATTTGAAATTTTTTTGTCCATCAACCTTTTTTATTTTGTGCTATTCAACTCACTTTTGCTATGACAGAAGCCAGATCAAAACCAAAATCTTACCATGCTACTACTACTACCAACCCTAAAATTCATTAGCATGTAATAAAGGCAATATGCAAAAAGAAAGCTGAGATGATGATGAATCAGGTGGCTTTTGAAATGCACTGAGAATAAGGCAATAGGCTGTACATTACAGCAGAGAAAAAGCTGAGGAAATTCTGGAATTCATAAACGTGTCTTACTGGAGTTGGGATTGCTCTCCCTACTCTGCTGCAGAGTCCTATGCTTTTTTCCAGTATCACTCTCCAGAATTCAAGCTCTAGAGTTTCTGCACCTACCAACACTTTTAATGGTAGTGGATTCAAAGCTTATTAAAAATGCCCTGATGCCACAAACTGGTAAAATAAGGCACTTCCAGGGCTGTATTCCAGCGGTGCCATGCCAAAAGGATCAGCAACGGGAGGAAGTGCTCAGATTTTGCTGAGTTTCCTAGTTTTGTCCCATGAAGTGCGCTGTCTTGGAGTGTACTCCCTCTTCTCTCTTTTGAGATGATTTTCTTTAAAAAAAGCTGTTTCATCAGTTGAAGTTGAGGAGCTACTTCTTTATAAGCAAGAGGTAAATCTTCAGTTCCTGACATTCACTAAGGTGGAAGATCAGAGTGGTACCAGCCAACATCTTCAGTTCATTCAGCATCTCCCAACTCCAGGTGACGTGCCAGCCAGGTCAAAAGTGTGTATTTCATACCAGGCCCACATTGAAAACTATGAGTGGACATTGGTACTGGAAAGGTCATTCCTTATAATTTCATTTACTGCAAAGAAAGAAGACGAGAAAAGAAATCTATTAGCATCCTGCTGCTGCAGGCAGTTGTCCTCAGTCCACAATCCCCCACAAACTTGCATTTGTTCCTTGACAGCTTCCGTACAAATCTGAACAGTAAGTGTGACATCAGCAGGTCGCTTGTAAAGACTGATCACAGTACAAAACCAACAGAATTAACCAAGCTTATTAACATGCTAAATACCATGTAAAACCAGGCATCACAAAACCAGCAGCATCCTGGATCTGTGATCGCATGAAACATACTTAACATTTCAAATTGGTTGCAGATAAACATTTCATTTGCACTAGAACTGCCTCAGAAGTATAAAGTCAGGAGGACCACAGGAGATCCTAGAATAATCTACTCCTTCCATAAAATGAGATGCTTGGAAAGTATGTTAGCCATGGTAGGTACTGGCAGCAGAAAGCTGCCAGTCACTGAACCTGGGTATTTGCAGCTGCGGCACCTAGATAGAATACAACTTCACATGATGATTTTTTCCACTGTGGGTTGATAATAAGAATTAAAAAAAAAAAAAAAAAAAAAAAAAGAGAGAGAGAGAGAGAGAGGGAACTGCTGCATGATTGCTCATTCACTGGAGCTGGTAACATGTTTAAATTTATGTCTTCCCATCATGGTGACCAGCACATGTGGACATGTACTCTTTACTTCTATCCACACAAACAGATGAGAGGAACAAACAAGTTAAAAGAACTCTCCTGGCAAGAGTCAGAGGAGAGAATAAACAAGGTCTGTTATCTCAGCATCAGCCAGTCAGACTGCATCTCCACTGATAAAGTGTTGTTTTCTTTATTCACAACTCTTCTTTCTTTCTTTTCTCTCTCCCCAGAAGATCATCAAGCAATACAGTTTCCCACACTCCAATTACGTCCATGTGATTTTTGGCAGATGGACAGGAAATGACTGAACCTGGCAAAGGTCATCAACAGTGGACTACACAACATCCCTTTTATTTCCACTCCACCTCCCTACAGCAACTGCTACCACCTGATTTACACAGAGATAGACAAAATGCCATCAACAGGGCCATCACTGCTTCTGAGCTTGACTAACATTGTCAGGACTGGGAAACACATGCCCATGTCATGGAAGCACCACGGAAAAGCCTGCATTTTCCTTTCCTTGTGGGCTGCTCTTCACAGTAATCCAGATAACTTCATATGTTTACTGGAAAAGACCAAGTCTGTATAAAACCAACTTCCTGAAGAAATTAGTAGGGTATGTTTGGTGTTGGATTTTATGGTTTTTTTTTTTTTGTTTTTTTGTTTTTTTTCCTGCAGACCTATTGCCCAGTTAGTAATTGCAGCACATGAATCAGTCACGATTTGTGTCACAGGTCCTGGCCACCAAAACCAATTCTATCAATGGATACACACACCATACTTCAGAGAGGAAATATCAGTTGCATTTGTAATTATCTATTTACAGCAGCAAACTAAGAAGTATGGAAATGAGCTGTGAAAAGACAAAGCAGTTCTTCCTCTTGAGAGTGCCATGGAATTCATTTTTAATATTACCAAACAGCAAAAACAAATTTCAGCCATAAATCCTGCACTGATGCAGACTGCTCTGCATGCATCCAAATCCAGCCAGAAGTGCTTCTCCATTTGCATGTAGCCAGACTCCAGAGAGCTTTAGGGACCAAGTCTCTGCCTTGAATGCAAACAGCATTCCTTTGTGGAATGATTTGGCCTTGATGCTTTTGTAAAGATCCCTTCTGTGATACACTTCTCAAGGCACTCTCGTGTCTGCAGCAAAACCACACAGCGATACCTTCATGTTTTATGTGACAATGAAAGCAAATCCTCTTACCAGCCAGGCAGCATCATAGTTTTGCAAACTTTCCCTCAAAGCTTCTGTTAAATCAACTAAAATTAAGATGCTAGTCAGGGCTATCTTCACTCTTTGTACAGTTACTTAGTGCTTAGAAACATTAAATAATGTGTCTTTCACAGTGCTTCTGTAAAATGTGAACATAAACATCACTGGTATTTAATGGGGACAGGGAGATGGAAATGCGAAGGGCCTCCCCATCTTAGTCAGGATTAACACCAAGGCATCTCAAATCTCTGGCTAATGCTGTAGCACTTGCCGAATTACTCTTGCTTGACTCTTCCAATAAAACTTTCAAAAGCAACAGCCTCAGCCGGCTAGCTAATGCCTTCCCCTATTAAAGCATGTAGCAAAGCAAAGGTATTTTGGAAGCAACTTGATGACATGAGCTGAAGGTTCATCTCCAAAACCAGCTTATGCGCTCAGGAGGCTGCCGCTTCCAGTCACTCCAGATACCAAGTGATCCTCTGTCACTTGAGCGCTGTAGTACATGTCTTACTCCAGATATGACACAACTTTTCCTTTCAGCTGGGAGCCCACCTGCCTTGGCTCAGGCCATGAGACCATGGTGCTCCTTGAGTCACACTCTCTCCATCTCTCAGCAGCCAAATAAATTTGTCCCCAGCTGAAATCACTCATATTTTGTTATTGACTCACAGCAGTTTATTGCTTGTTTTTATTTTATATTACTTTCTTAAGAGAGGTGGACTTCTGCTACCTTGATGAATAAGCCTGGTGTCCTCGTGCAACAACATCTGGCAGCTGTTCAACACCGGTTACTAGACGAGTGTCACCCCAGACTTGGGAGACAGGTGAACCTCAGCTCAAGTGCATCCATTGCCACTGGACATCACATCAAACAGGGCCAAAATCACCAAGAGGACCCTCAACATCTCTCTCCTCCGCAGTAGTCTCTGGACAGTGTGGCTCAGAGACAACTCTTTACTTCACTCGCTGTTTCCCTTTTACCCACTGCAGTGTCAAGAATGCTAAATACTCCCAATAATGCAGTGGAAAAAACCTGCAGAGAAGAACAAGGATGCACTCAAAAGGCCCAGGTGGGGGAATACATGGCAGCACAGCTGACCTTGCAACAGCAGACCGCCAGCAGAGGTGAAAGGGGAAGTATGATTTGAGCGGGCTTTCCCTCACTGCCCGCTCAGACACCTGAGGCTGCAAGGAAAACCCTCTGGTGGGTGGGAATGGGGGAAAACCAGGAGGCAAGCACATGTGAAGTGTGCTGGATGATGCTTGCTGGGTTTGGCTAGAAGGACCCACTACCCCAACAGCATCATCCAACACTCCCATGAGACGTCTCCATGTTTTTTATTTCTGATTTTTGAAAAATTTGCTTTTTTTTAATACTCCAAAACAAATGTTAATATATTTGTTACATGTTAGGAAATGTTCTATTTTGCATCAAATGGAATGTCTTGAAATGTTTTGTTTGACCCCAAACTGAATCTTCCGTCATTTGGCAAGAAAACATCAATACTCCTGCTGTAGGCTGACCCAAGACTATCCTTCCCAACAGCAAATCAAACCTCTGTTATTTGAAGTATGGTTCTGCTGAAGTATCCTGTGTGTCCATCCACATCAGTATTACATCTACCACTACTGTCAGTTCTTTGGGAAAGAGCATAAGAATCACCACAGCTCCAGTGCTGCTTTCTCTAGTACACCTTTGCTCTGCTGGAAGACTTCCTGAGCCAGAGATCTGCATCCTTGCTTCTAATGAACTTTGATGAACTTTCTTACATTAAGTTTTCTAAAAACCTCATGAACCTGTTTTGGCCTTCACAGTTTCCTGTAGCAATGGGTTCTGTAGTGTACGGATGTGAGGGTGGAAAAAGTACTTTTTTTCTGTTTTAAATTTGTTTCTTCTAAAATTAATTCATGTTTCAAGTAAATTAGCTGCCTGTTCCCTGTTCACTATCTCCTTTGCCACCTATCCCTTTAGCATCCTCAGATCTCCACTTGGTGCTGTAGGGACCACTGCAGAACTTCCCAGAGAGCCAAGATCTGATCATGCAGATAAAGTAATTGGCATTTTTCTCTTGGCTCCCACATTTGTAAGAAAATATTTATTATATAGTTAAGGAGAATCAGCTGTTTGCAGTCTTGAATGCTCAAGCTTTGATTTACTACTACAAGAGGATTGTGCATGCTCCACAGAACAGCAGTATTCAGTGCAAGCAGCATTTTTGCCCAGGCTTGAGTTTCATTCCTAAAGGAAACGCTGGTCTTTGACTCCCCAGCTGCTTGGATACACATCCATTAACATCTGCAGTACTATTCAGGAGTAGCTGTGTTTTGAATAAGCAGAACATTCTTCAAAGAAAGGTTGCAATGGCTTGACACTAATTTTTAAAGCAAATTAGAACCTGAGTACCAACAAAGACCCATTTTATAACCGGGACAGAAGCGATCCAAATGATTACCCAGCTTGTTGCAGGCCCTACATACGGCTTAGCAGCAGATCTGGAATAGCATGCAAGATGTTTAATCTTCAATGCCTACAGCAGCACAACGCTTCCCTTAAAGCATCAGGTTGATCCCTATCAGACCAAACAGCTGAGTACTATGATTTACAGTGCCTTTGTAATCAGATTTTTTTTTTTCACTGTTTTTCTGATGGCTTTGCAGGGGGAGGCCACTGTCGCTTTCATAGCTAACACCTACAGTTCCCCACAAGGCCTTCTCTCAACGGGTATTTTCCATTGTCACGTTCAGCTTTTCCACTGACAGAAAAGTAAAAAATAATAATAATGCTGAGAAATGCAGGTAACATGTGACCTCTCTACCTGTCAAGGCTTTTGAAAGAGGAACCTTTCCTTTGCTAAACAGCAGATGCCACAGTAGCAGGATGTGGTGAGCTGTTACCCCACATTTTAGTTTAATAAGGAGTTTTTTTCCTCTTGCATTTAATTTTGCTTTGAAATGTCCTTGCAATGGAAATTTCTGCTTTACTAATTAGCAAAATCAGTGTCTTACCGATGAGCCAGTTTGGGTTCTTGCACGGAACAGGACAACCAGATATATCTGTACAAATGTGGGTTCCATATATAGATGTGAACTTCATAGGAAATGTAATATTTTTAAATTTGGTGGCTGTACATGGATTCCATCAACCAGCTAGATTTTAAATTTCTACAGATTTCTGCTTTTCTTGCATCTCGCTACTAATATGGATAACAAGGTGGCCTTCTGTTTTAATAAAATACCAAAATTCTGCGTTCCAGCTCAGACACTGATTCTGCTCAGAGCAAAGAAGTTACAAGGTCAGTGGTGCAGGGAGTTGGGAGCGAGCACACACACAGGGTTTCCCCAACTGGGAAGCTTTTGGGGGAAAGGGCATTTAGAAGACTTCATACTTCTAAAGGTGAATGCCCCCCAACAGTCTGAGTAAATGGGAAGTGAGCTGAGAGCCATGGTCAAACTCACAATTATAAAGAGCTGTGTCTACAGTTTTGTAGGTGAATGGTATCAGTTTGAAAGCATATCCCATCCCTTTTCACTTTGCAAGCAGTAACACTAAGTTTCCAGTTTCTGGCTGGGTGAAGTAGCTGTCTTGCCACACATGTGGAAGTCAAAGAACATTGTTCCCGTGACTTCATGTCAGCAGGAGCACAGAACGGCTTGTATAGGGAGACTGAGTAGCAGAACTCTAGGTTGTATTTACTGTTGTGCCCCTTTATGATGCATTCTTCTCTTCCACAAGTGATCTTTGTGGCTCCTTACTCTATTTTTTTTAATTGAGAGAGAGGTATGATAAGAATTTAGGCAAACGGACACTCAGAGGTTTTGCACTGAGCTGACACCTTGTGATTCACGTGCTGCTGTTGCCCTGTAAAGAGCAATGACATCAATTCAGCTCCTTAGGGATGGTTTTTGCTTTTCTTATCAATAGAAAGACCCACATGACATGTCCCAAGACATCCAGGCATGCAGGGTCACATGAAATTTCTATCCAAAGCTGACCAACCAATCTCTGTTCGTTACTTCACATCCACCTGTGTCTTCTGGGGAGCACTGCCTCTAACATGGAGCAGAACTGAAGATAAGAGGCTGAGATGCTGTAACGCTCTCTTGATGAAAATGAACAAAAGCAGCCTGCTCTGATTGGTTCACATGGCATGGAAAATACAAACAATACCAGCTGCACCTTTCAAGCTACATGTGTGGAAAACCTGGGGTAAATCACACTCCAATTCTGTCATGTCCGGACAATAATGCTTCATCTTTCAGATGGGTGCAACTATCCAAGCAGGATGATGCCATGACTGGAGACCTCATTTGGACAATGTTTGATACTGGTCAGACTGCACAGCTTCTGTGTCATGGCCTCCAAAAGATCTGTGGAAGGTCTAAGCAACCTCCAGAAACAAGTAGCAGTCCTGAAAGCAAAACTACACTGGTTTGGCTCATTGCTTTTCCTTCCCTACAGTACTCACTAGCTCACGTCAAGTCTTACATGGGTACAATTACAGTGACACCCAGGTCAGGGATCTCTCCACACAGCTCATTACACAGTGTGGATGTACCCACAAGTCCTCTGAATTTCTTCTGTCAATATTCAGCACATGAAGAGAGCTGGGGACACATAGCTCTGGAGTGACTACGTGAGTCTGACGCTAACACCACACTACCTGTAGTAATACTTTGTAGTATGACGTTCACTTTGCTGCCTATAATTATTGCCCTCAGGTTTTTTCCACCAGCAGTGGTGCTATATCTTTCTCCATCAGGCTTCTGTGCTCTTGTACACCCTTCTTTTAGATGAAATGCCACATATTAGAATCACTGAAGAGGGATTCAAAATTGCAAATGAATGCAGAGGAAGCTGAAATACAGAAGGAAAGGTTTTTTTCTTATCTCCATGTAGATATTTTATTTTAAGAGAAAAATGGCTAAATATAGATGCATATACTGTGACTAAAAAAATTAGGCTCCTAGCATAAACCATCCATGACTAAAGTTCTACAGTTTTTATCAGGGTACCTACTTCCTCACTATTAATAACCACCACTACTTTTTGACACAAGAAAGCTACAACAAACAACATAGAATTACTTAAATTATGTACTGTGATTACTTAAATCACAAAAAAAAAAAAGTTTTTTCCTACAGAAACTCTTTTTTCAAAGCTACTAGGTATTGTCCTGTAAGTGAGGCAAAACATCAGAGAACAGTGATGTAAATTCTTGAGGTGCCAGACTGTAAAGCAAAACTACAGATCACATGAAACCAAACAAAACAAGTCTTGTCAAGCAGTGGAAAATATAAGTTCACATGTTCCATAAAGAAGTCAGATCTTGTATTACCTCAGGTGTCTGTATGTGTTTAAACCTTAAACTTATTTTTATCTGTTTAATCATAATAAGCCACTACCACAGGGCACGCTATTTTTGGAGACAGCAAATAGGACAGTGGAGTAAGTGAGTGGCAACAAGTAGCAGGTTTTAATAAAATATGATCCTCCCATAAGAACGTCAGCTTGGCACCATGGAAGGCATTGTTGTGTGTGACAGCCATTACCATGGAGTCATTATCCTACCTGCTCTACCCTCTGCCTTATTTAGTTTAACAACTCCAAGTCTTGCAGGGCGGTTGTGCTGTGGAGGGCTAATGGGAAAGGTTCCTTGTAGTGTGATGACAGCACTGTGTGGAAGAAGTTTAACTAGGGTTCTTGAATAGGTGCCCAGAATAAATGAGTCCCATCCTATCACACCAAAAATTTCTGGATTTTGATTTTTTTCCTCCCTCCCATGTGCAAGCCCTGGAAATGCCCCGCGTCTCCTGCTCTGCAAACACTTAGGGATTAATTCCCTGGCTGCTGGAAATTAGTGCAGGAATCAGCACAGCTGCAGTGATTTCCAGCACACGGGAGTCTAAACTTCAGCTTGTTTTTACTCTTAGTCTGAGGATGGCTGCACTCAATCTGATTTGCCCTTTTTATCAAAGAATCAGAGACTCAAGAGGAATTTCAGGCAGCCCTCACTGAGGCAAATCTTGCCTGGGGAGACTGGAATTTGGGCTGTGCAAAGGCTGAAGGATCTGCCCCAGTATGATGCAAGCCTCATCTGACACACACATACAGACACGTGTGAGGGTAAGGCTGGGCAATGAACAAATAAACCACATTTTAACCAAAATGATGTGTTTACGTTCCTAAGCGCATCTGTAAGGGAAACAAAACAGACATATTTTACGTTTTACACAAAATTTCCACATGACAAACTACACAAATGTTACCTAAGGCAGTCAAAACCTGAGGTCTACTGGAAGCTTTGCGGCTACCAGTCCAGAAGGAGTAAGGAAGACCACACACTCCTTTGCCATAGACAACAGGAATTTGCCCTTATTGTGAGCAATATAGTAGTGCAAATTCATCCTGGTGAAGGGTTCTCCTTTTCAATCTAGTGCCCAACAGTGAAACAGTGCTGTCAGGCCCCAGCATTCAGAATTCATGATTTGTGCCCTGAAGCATGACAAGACTAGATTCAAAATTGAAACAAATCTTGAGCAGTTCTGCATTTGCCTATTTTTCTAGCCTGCAGACATCTCTGGCAGTGTTAAATCCTGAATGTCACCAAAATTAAACTTCCCTTTTTTTGTCTTTTTACTCTCATTTTCTTGATCCCATCTTCCAAGGTTTGTTGTACCTCACAACTACGTGTCAACGCGGATAACACTTGAGACACAAGGCTCTCTAAGTATCCTATGATTAGAAAAACATGGTTAAAGCCCACCTGATGGCCCCATGGGCTGGCAGCTTCCAAGGTTCACCAAGAGCAAATGGGAGAGGAGGAGTGGGACTGGACCATGTCACAAAGCTCTGAGCCCGATGCTGAAGGCTGCTACATGGACACTTCCTGACAAAGGAACATCCCCTGTGCAGGCATCCAGCTGAACACTCGGGATTTCTGCAGGCAGTTGACGACAACCTTTAAGACCTCACATGGCCCTCTGTATCAGGCCAGACCCTTCTACATAAAACATGAATGTGCTTTTCTCCACATGCTGGAAAAGTGACAGATTAGCTTTAGGAAAAAAATAATTCTGGGGGTACACGAGGGAAGAAAAGGGAGCACGAGAAAGTCCATAATATCTATGGCTTACTGATTTCAGAGTTTTTAAAAAGCCAAATAAAACTGAATTTCTTTATCGATTATACAATTATTAATCTTTTTAGAAGCTTTTCCAACAATGCACATAATGAGCAATTTATCAAAGCATATTAGGTGCCACAGAAGTTGCATTCAATATAAAGGGGTCATTAAGTTTCTTGTAATTGCACATTACTGAAGCTTTCGTTAGTTCTAAATCAAATCAATGGGATGTGCATGTGTGCTCTTTAATTGACTTTATGTAATAATAGTCTGGTCTGTAGTGATCCTCTGGAATCCTCCAAAATGAGCCACCTTACACTGTTCATTAAAAAAACCCAAAAAAGCTTGTGTGCAGCTGGGCATATGAAGTAAAGTAAAGAAACAATAAATGGAGGAAAGAAAGAGGCACCTTAGGTCACACAGCAGTATGTGCCGAGTACCCTCTCCTTTCCATGGGTAGAGAACAGCCAAGAGATTTTACTCTTTTTCCACTCAATGTGCCTCAAAGTCTGATGGACTTGAGCAGGAGTAACATGGTCTCAAGAATGGAAGCATCCTACAGACAGGTTAAAACAGAGTCTATATGATCTGTTTCTGAGCAAGAAGAGTTTGGTTGTCTTTTTGTCCTTTTTTTTTTCTTTAATTGACTCAACTTGCCATATTATAATCGCCATATCAACACCTCTTTCCCTTATAGCCCTTTCCATCAGTGAAGTGTATGTCAAACAGAAAATATCAGTGCCATTATTCATATCACCCAGCAGAGAGGGCACCTAGGCAGGGGCAACAGGGGGGTGACACTGTGTAGACCATACACACCTCTGCCTTTGGCACAGTGGGTGGCCACTGCAGGGACATATCTGTGCCTTGCCTGTGTGAAGGCTGAGCCTTGTTTGGTAACCTCTAATTCACAGGGGTTTTGCTCAGTTGGATAAAATGATAACCATGAAGTGACTCAGTGAGTGGCCACATGCTGCTGGATGGAAGAAAAAGGCTGGGTGGGACTAATAAAATTTTTATGTGTTTGACAAGGGAAAAGAAATCCACCTATGAGCCTGCTGGGGACTAGGCTGGGAAAGGTCATGCTAGCTGGGGGAAATCTTTAGGTGATGGAACACAGCTGCTAATCTTTAGCAGTGGGCAAGAACCTGGGCTGGCTCTGGGAATCTGAACTGGTGGCTGCAAAGAGCCAGCAAAATAATGGATGCAATAAAAAGCTGTCACTCAATAAATTTGCTTTTGGCATGATGACATGGTCACCACTATAATGTGAGCTATAAGTCATGCCATAGGATTTCATTTCAACCATGGCATGTTCACCTGTGGCATCTGTTGCTGGAGAGCACTGCAGTTCAAAGAGGAGTGCATGTCCTCACTGTCATGGCTCTTTGGACAATAGCACTGGCAGCACTTAATGACACCCTTGCACTGGCTTTGTACCACCTTACTTAGGGACAGACCTTTTCATAACGAAACCCCCATCCAGTTTGGCTGGGAGGCTTTGATCTAAAGGCTCATTTAAGTGGACTCACACTGGAGACATACCAGTGCAGCTTGGCCCATGATGTGGAAACCCCCAGGGGGCTAGTGGATGCTGTCCCTCATGTGGAGACGTGGCTGTGAAAACCACCACACCCAGACTGTTCCTGGATTCCAGTACTCCTTGGATGCTAAAACCACCTACAGCAAGCATCTCAGATTATAGCAGCTGGAAGAATAGTACTATTTTTACATGGTCCCAGTGTGACAGAGCTGTAAACATGACAAAATGTCCTTTCCTCTTTTCTCCTCTCCCACATGCTGTGTCTAGCTGCAGAATGGCTCAAACTCTGGCTGGACTGATAGAACAATGTCAACAGTAAAATCACCACATGTAGTTGCAAGAATACAGTAAGAATCACAGCTGGGCTCCAGGGGAAGAGAAAGCTGTCCCTCTTGCAGCTTGACACAAGAACCCTGCTGATGCTCAGTGCTCCTCACTAGTGAGGACATTTATTCTGCCCCAAGAACGAAGCACTGTAAACCTGCAGCCAGCACTAGAGAATTAGGAAAAAGGCACTTGAGAGCAGGTGTACAACACTCATCTCTCAAACACACTTAAGAACCTGAACTTTTATTCAAAATGTTTGCATTACACTTTTCAAACAACCCCTCGCAATGTCCAACAGGCTTCTTTCCTGCCTCTTTTTGAGTGCCTGGACTTCAAAACCCTTGCTTCTCAATAGCTGAGAAATGACAGGGTGCTTCCAAGGCCCAGGCTGTGATCTCACAGCACATCCAAACTCCAGCAGGAGTTGGCCTGCACTTTTGAGAGGTGCTCCAGGCAACAAAATGAGTGGAAGAACTTTAACAGTAATTCAAGAGGACCTTTAAAAATTTAATAATGCTTCAATGAAGAAAACTGGCTGCTTTCATGAGACTCAGGTCAAATCAGCTAATTCAGAGCAGGATGTAAATGCATGGAGGTTAACACAGCAGGTTTGGAAAATCCACACAACTACATATTTCTTGAAGGGGCAAGCAGGTCTCTGCTCCCTGGGGAACTCAGCCTGAGGACATGCAGACCACGGGACCTAGCTGTGGGTATGCAGATGTTCAACATCTGGCTCTTGCTCTTCAGAAGCATCCTTGCAGCAAGAGCAGCCCAGCAAAGGTCAGCTCTTGCTGAAGACACTGTGAACCAAATGCTTTTCACTCTGGAGCTTTGGGGACATCAAGGACATTCCACTGATGAGATAAAAGAAAAAAGTGCAACAAAGGTTTTGATGAAAGGCTGCGCAAATTGATTGTTGTTTGCACCACACAAAAGTCCTTCTGGTGCACCACACCTTTTGTAAAATGTAGTTCTATGAAACAAATTATTATCTCCAGTAGCTTCTGTCTACACACATTTCTGAAATACTTTCATTCCAAACTGTTTTGAGAGGAAACATTAAAAAGAATGGAAACCTGGCAATTAATCAGATGGAAACCTTTGTTTCCACTTTACAGAATAGGAAAAAAAAAAAAAAGAGAGAATTCTAAAAAGAATACCCAACATTTACTGCTAAGTAGGGAAATGAAAGATAAGCAGAGACCAGGGACTGGGAGCACCAGTGTGCTGCATGCATTTACTTGCACTTGGATGTGGTTCTAAAGGGTGGGTCAGATCTGTGTTTGCCATTCTCATTCAAACCCACATAAACACCTAGTTAGAAACTGTGTTTTTACAGATGAAAATTCTATTTCCTTAAAAATTCACAAAATTAAAACCTTGAAAAATTATTTTTCAAAGCATGGACGAAAGACTCTCCTGGTCAAGACACAGAGCAAATATTTACAGGTGCTGGGGAGACACCATTTCCTCCCTTCAGGCTTCAACCTGGTGTCTGCCACATGATTTTATCCATTCAATTTTTTTTTTTTCCAGACATCTGCCAAGAGGAAATAACTTCACTGTGTTGGGAGTCTGGGAATCCTAGAAAACAATCTTAAATCCAGAAAATAATTGAAGTGCAGTTTTACTGACCTGTTCAGTTCGATTCTGATTTTTACTACAATGTCAACAAGAGTTTAATTTGTTTTAAAGTTTAGGTTCTTAAATCTGAGTGATATACAGTAGTTTACAGCTTGCTGGCAACAGCTACTGTGGAAAAAAAAAAAAAAGAGAGTGCATATAAAGGCGGTTCTAACTTTGACATTGTGAAAGCAGGGAGCAGTGCCAAGAGCAGCAAACAGCATGGCTTTCCCAATCCTGGCTGGCTTTAGAGACTGCTTGCTATTGACATCAGTCGCTATGGGATACATTTCCCTGCTCTAACAAATCTCATCTGGAGCCTGTAATTAAAAAAGAAATGTCTCAAAGTGTAATTTCTTTCCCTAAAACATTTACAGATGTTAACTAGATTGCTAATAGTGTGAGATGTCTGTGGGTGGACATCCTTATTCCTCCTTATCTGCTGTGTCAAAGGGGACAATTCATTTATTAAAACTAGTCCTAAAGGTAGTAATTTTTCTGTATGCATCTTTGTGTATGGGGTGGTGGTGTCCTTCTCTAAACTGCTGGCTGAATGAATGATTTGGAGGTGTTTTTCTTTCTATTTTTTCTTTTTTCTTTCAGAAGTTGTCTCCAAAGTCAGTTTGATTTAAAAGGCACTTAGAGTGACTAAAAATGTTTTTGCTGAGCAGATTAAGAACTATTCTGTCTGAGCTGTAAAATGATAAAAAAATATAATAGTGGTTGTAAATAATAATAATAATAATAATAATAATAATAATAATAATAATAATAATAATAGCAACAGTAGTGATGTAAGTTTCCTGCTTCAGCAACTTTCCACCAGTGTCTTTGGCTGGCACCCCTTGGTCAGTGCTGCTAAAACCATTCACAGGAGTTGCTGGACAGCCAGGGAAGCTGATGTGCTTCAGGCGCACACTAGACACGCAAGGGGGGAGAACATGAAAAAGGATAAGAAACACATGTCCCTGGGGAGGCAAGAAGGGTTGGAGAAGGTGGCATCCCCAGCTCTGCCATGTAATGCTACTCCCAGCCAACCACATGGCTGTGTAGAGCATCCCTCCCATACCCTGCAGGCAGTGATGGCTGAGACTCTCCTTCCTAACACACGCAGCCCAGACTCAGTTGTCTGCTTGGACCTTTCCCTCTGCCAACTTCCCCCCCTATCGCTCTTCATTTTCTTTTTTCAACCAGCTTTGATTTGAGCCAGAGCCTGGGGTAAATCAGAGGAATTTCTAGATTTTTCTGAGTGCTGTGAGCTCTCAACTGTTTTCCAATACCTACTTCCTGCCATATCTAAAATAACAGCAGCTGCAGAGGCCTGATATAGAAGAGCTCCAGGGGAGAAATTCTCACAAATGGGGTGGGAATGAGAAGGAAAAAAAAAAAAAAGACAAAAAAAAAAGAAAAAAAGACTTATTAGGAGACGATAACACAGAGAGCCAGCATCAGATTCATTGTTTGAGTTGATAGCACCATAGGCTGTGGATGTTGTTGTCAGAAGCAAAAAAATCCTGTGAAATGACCATGGGAATGGTAAGTCTCCATGTTTGCTGGGATAACAGCGGAAGCTTTACAGCACTTGTCCTATTGTATGGAATATCATGCCTTGATTAGCAAATGCCTCTGAGGCCCAGATAAATGAGGATGAATGTCCTGCCATAGGAGCTTTCATGCTTTCTCTTTGGCGTGGCTATGAGAGAGCTGCAACAGAAATCTTTGTACACATACAGAAGGCCTCTTCTTTAGAGAAAAACTTCACAGAAAATGGAAAATTGTTGAAATTACATTGTTTATCAAGGAGAACGTATGTTGCAGTGTTGTCATTGTCTCATTACAGACCACATGAACACATGAGTACAGCCACTCAAGAGACTTCAAAAATGGTCCCACAAAGGGACTTTAAATATTTGCATGAGAACTACTGCAGAAGAATGTGTCTGTCCTACTGGGAAAAGTAGGACAGAAACAGACATGGCACACTCACACAAAATACACTTATGCACCATTCAATGTGCAAGAACACACTGAGATCTCCTTGAGATCCCTTGCAAACAACTCAAACATTGCTTTAAATATCAGCACATCCAAACAACCAAAGTGAGTGTGCTTGAAACACTGCCAGTCAGTGAAATACAGGCAGCATTTCAGGTTATTGTATGTGCCATTAACTTTAAAATATTAATGTAATTCTACAGTTACTCTGGGAGGTATAACTTTTGTTTGCATCAAGTTTTGGTTCCTGAAATTTTCACCCAATATTAAGAGATTTTCATGCATAATTTTTTCCCAACCTAGGACTTTTTAAAAGAGTATAAGTGAAGGTTATCATGTTTGTGAATTGGAGCTTGATCCAAAGAGCACAGGAGACAATTGAAGAATTCCTACTTGCTTCAATGAGCTTTGCATCATTTGAGCTTATTAAACATGGACAGACATCTGCAAAGGTAGACTACAAATATGCAATGTACTGGTCTGATGGTTTGGCAGGAAAAAATATCAGTCACTGTAATGTAAACACTCTGTTTTGTTCATTACTCCCAAAAGATAATTTGAAATGTTTTAATGTTGATATGCAAAAGAGGCAAATAGATGTGTTCTCTTATTTTGCCTGAACTTTGAAGCATGCAAGAACTCCCTTGAGGTCAGCAAGACTTCTGATTTCCACCACTCAAAAAGGACAAGCACATTTCTGTGTTTACCTCAGTGTGCTGGTTTTAGTGCATACATATGTGGGTACAGTGTGATCCTAGAGCCCTACCCACAGTATTCTAGGGAATAGTGGAAAACGATGTACAGGGTTTTAGTAGCAGCATGTAGATTTCTTTTCTGTATTTTAAACCATTTCTCTAGAACTAAAAATCTTTGCTTCTCTTGAGTACACAGCACAGCTGCCAATGTTTAATTCTTAAAACAAGATCATGTTAAGGTACTTGGTTCTTCCCATCCTCCTTAAAAGGCTCCTTAAAATATGAACTATATTTGGTACATATTCAGATAATTAGACAAACTGGCCAAGTTTAAACAGACTAGAAAATATTCTGGCAAAAAATCATAACACTGAAACTAGCTAAGCAATTTTTTTTTTTAAAAAAAAGTAATCCTTGACAATACAAAGAAAATTTGCATTCCTGTACAAGTAGAAGTAGTTAGAAAATATGAGGCATTGCCTAATCCTGTTTTAAGAACTGTTATGGCTGTGCTGTATTACATATACTTATAGAGCAGTACATTTATAGCAAACTGGGTAAGAAATTTGGGAGTAGGATTAACGATCTCTCCTTTCACACTAGACTAGATCAGATCACAGTAGGAGATCAATCTGCAACAATTCCTGACTTTTGTTCAAGAAAAGTGAGCATAGTGAAGGTCAGAGACAGTCTAAAGAACAGCACGGCAATTATTTACTGACATGAGACTGGAAAGAATATCACATGGAGCACAACTTGGACTTTAGACATGTAGGAAAGAATGGTTCATTTTATGCCACTACTCATAGCCAAGGATTAAGATATTTTGGAAAAGCCCTATTACTTCTCATTCTGCAAACCCGGATTTCATTACTGGTAAATTATGAAGTTTATAAAGTCCATTCATACGAATTAATTTCCTTTCCTGATTTCCATTGGCATGTGAGACACAGATACATAACAGAAATAGAAGTTTGCAAAGGAAAAGATACACAGAAATGTCTGTTAGTATTTAATAGCAAGGTAATCTCAAATAAGGATGTAGCTAGAAGAATCGTCCCTGCAGCTAGTACATTCATTCTTAAATAACTTGGTTTTGGGTCTGAACAGGTAGAAATCAGTGCAGCTGCACTACAATTAGATGGATCTATGCTGATTTACTCCAGTTGTCTCTACCAAAAATGTCCAAAGGTAAGTTCTCCCATTTGTAAGATTTTAATTTTGCAACAGCAATGTAAAATCTAGATGTCTTTTACATATTATGAGAAATATTCCCACCTACACATCTCAGTGAAGAATTCTTACATTGTAGTGTCACAAGATGTGGGGATTTCCCCCTTCAGTGGTGCTTCCCCCCAATAAAGTTTCTCATATGAAATGTAAATCCATCTTCAGAAAACTTTCTGAACGCAGATATTTTTCCAAAAATAGGCACAGGGAGGTGGTGGCCACATCCCTCAGGGGATCATGTACAACAAAAAGCATGATACAGCCTCATCTGGCATCACAGGCATCTGCCAGCTCCTCCCTGAAGGACGCTCCTAACTGACAGCAGAAAAATTGTGTTAGTTGCTTCAGAAATCTAGACTTTATTATCTGAGAAAACATAAAAATCACCTTGAAATATCCAGTATACATCTGGTTGACCTCTGGCTGGCTGACTAAATGTTCTTAGGGTCACAACCCACACCATGAGATGTAGAAAGCCCTCTATCTTACCCCCCTCCTCACTAAAATAAATGACAGGTTTTTTGGCTGCAAATTTCAAAAGCAGATTTTTTTTTTCCCTGAATATTCATCTAACAACCATCTAAAAGGTCCATCCATTTGTAGATTTCTTGGCAGGAAGTGTGGCATCTCTACTGAAGCCTGCTCACTTTTCATACACTCCTCTGTGCTGAGTGCTTGAATCCAAAATATTCCTTTTAATAGTAAAGTCTACCCTACAGTTAGCTAATGGTACTGTTATGCAAGGGCAGGCCTTGGTTCCAGCAGAGTAGTTAATGGCAGCAGAAGGTGCTCTGGTTTAAGATGGTGATGTACCCCATGACAAAATTCAGTGGAAGAGAAGGAATTAGAGAGGAGTTTTCTCTTTTACTTTAGCAGATTTTTTTTTTTTTTTTTTTTTCAGAAGTATCAAAGTGATTTTGGTTTGGAAACACTTAAATTTTTTTGATGAGACAACATTCACTCCAGGTGCTTTTCCTAAGATAATATTAAATATAGCTTTGGAAATTTCACCAGATGTTCTGATTTTTTCTAGTTCAAAATTTCTTGTGCTACTCATCTGCCTTTATGTAAATAGCTGACTCAAATTGATTCTTTGATACAGTGACTCATAATCTGTTGTGAATCTTCTGTTAATTTACTTGAGAGTCTGTTATTATTTTCCCTGATTTAACACGTCATGTTTTAGAACATCCATCGAAACTGATGGAAAAAAAATTAATGGCACTTGGATCACATCCTAAATGTAACTTGAATGTCATCTTTTGAAAGTTGCAAAGAAAGAGGATTTCTTGTTTTATTCTTCAGTTGTATATCTGTAAATGTGAGTTTTTACAACTGCTTTGTCAGATCACTTCTGCTCCTTTCAGCACTACTTTTCCAGGGTAGTTTCCAACAGGGGAAAAATCAATGGATAATATTTTTTTTTTTTCCCTCATTTTTACTGAATGCTTTGTTATAACTTTAAGTCCTAAAACTGTTACAACAATTTCTCACTCATTTCAGGTGATGGGACTATATTTATTCAAAGACTACTTCCCACCCCCTTCATTTTCACCCTATTTCTGAGATTTTTTGGGTCTCCCTATGGGAACTTTCTCCACCCAGGGGCAGCTCTAAAGCCTTTTCCTTGCCCCTTAGAGAACTTGTCTATAGAACATGGAGACAAGCCATGGGGTTATTTGAAGGCCATGCCCTAGGGGAGCTTCCCACCAAACCTTTCCACTTTCAGGCAATGCAGCCATCTCTCTGCAGATCAGTGCAGACAGAAAGACTCCTCTACCCTCTCTCCTTGGATCTATATAAGTTAAAGGAGCACAATGCTCATTTCATCATCTCCTCTCATTTTCCCCTACACTTAAATTATTTTGGGGCAAAGTGAGGTATTCTTTAGGCACACTTTTCCATGGCAGTCAAATCCTGGGCTCTCACTACTCCACTTTTAGACAAACTACTCTCTTTCATACCCACACCTATCCTTTTTCCTCTTCTTCCAGAATTCATCTATGCTCCTTTTTATTTTTCTTTTTTTTCCTTTTTTTAAAACATTTTTTTAAAAAAGTGGGGTTATATTTAACCTTCCTTTCATTTCTCTTTTTCTCAGGCCTTCTTTTACTCTAATTATGCCATCAGATAGTTTCACAGCCACACTTGAAGTCTGAAACTTTAAAATGCTTGCTGACCATGCCACAGCTTCATGAGCCAGTTTCTATTTTATTCTCTTTACTAAGTTTCCCAAATAGAGTAAATGTATAAACACACATGCACTTGCCTGTACTTGTCAAAAAGGGCAAAAAAATCTCTTCCAATGTGCTGAATCCTTTGCAGCCCATCCAGACTCTCAGCTTTCACTGGGGGTCCTGGAGTCTTGCAACACAGATCTGCCTCTGCCAGTGAGCACACACCAATTAAGCTGAGGGCTGCAGCTTTCTCTGGAATTGTGAGTTAGCTACTAAAATAGCACCAAGACACTGCTTTCACATTAGCATGTCCTTCTGGCAAACCTTTCCTTGACTTCAGCACTGCTGGTTCCTCTTTAAAACGTTAGCTTACCGCTGAAATGGCATGAAATATCTGGGATATCAGATTGCAAAAAGGTATCTGAATCCTCTAATCCCAAAGACCATGGTCACCCTTATCCCTACAACTCTGACTATGTGCTGAATAGGGCAGAAATCAGCCGTTTGTTTGTTAACAATGGAGGTTTGCAGGTTCCTGCGAAGTAGTGACAGCTCATCCAACTGTGAGTCTGTGGTTTAAATAGATGGTAGTGTGCTTTTCTGGCCTGTAAAGGTCCAGCAGCGATTCCCAGAAATAGTGGGAGAATTCCTGGAAAGTTTTCTGAAGTAGCCATTGCCCCATGGTGTTTGTCTGCTTATGCAAAAAGCATAGTCTTCTCTCTGTGGCTGATGGCACTTTCTGCCTCAGCATGGGCCTTGCTTCTTTTTTTAATTTTTTTTTTATAATTAGGTCATTTCTCATCCTAACATACTCTCCGAGGGGAAGAAAAATCAAAGAAAAAATGCCTGAAAACTCTTTCAAAGTTACCGAGGAACTCAGGGTCTGGATTAGAACAGTAATCTCCATTTCTGGTGGCTTTTCCAGAGAGATTTTGTGCAGTGTCTGGCTGAGGTATGACTTGGCAAAACTTGGACTCTTTACAACACTCTGCAAAATCGGAATTTGCATGGTATTAATTCTAGCAACTTCAGAAAGCTCTAGCCTTTGACTGCTGGGGCCCACGGTGTGTTGGGCAGTGGTTAACAGCCAGGGAAGTTTCTCAGAACAAAGAAAACAAAGAGTGTAATTCAAAAAAACCCAAAGAAACCAGTTTCTCTTTTAATATGGCAATTTCATATGAAGTCATGTTAGATTGAGAAGAACATTCAACTTCCCAGTGCTACTGACCCAGAGACAATATTATAGGAAGAAGATGCCTGAGGAAGTTACTAATGCCTCGTGCAGATGGTCTGAAGTGAATGGCCTCAAACCAATAACTGAGTACAAGAGCAGCCTGGAGCTTGGTGGAACACAGTCATCACAGAGGACAAAAACATAAATCAACTAATAGCAAAGAGATTACCAGTCGCCTCAGTCTTCCAAAAGAATAACTCACACAAAACTAAAGTTCAGATGCCAGCAGTAGTGATAATCACAGTTCAGAGGTGAGCAGCAATATGGAACTGCAATGGTTCAGGAACTAACTGTGCACAACAGAACTTCCAAGGGATGGGTTTCTCCACCTGATCTCATGTTTCTAATAGGCTTTACTCAACAGACTTTCAGAAAAGTCAGTCATGAGTATAAGAGACTTAGATCACTCTCACCAACCACAACTACAAAGATGTAAAATAATTAGAACACAAAGTCTTATAGATAATTTCAGACACTTTATGTATAGATTTGCATATGCAGGATAGAAATAAAGGTTAAAATAAATATTCTTCAGTTAGTTATTTTTGGAGATTTCTCTTGTGACCTAAAATAGCTTTTCTCTACTTCTTAAGTAATCTGCAGAAGGTTTTGCTTATGAGATGGCACTGAAACATATATTTTCCCTGAAGTACTAGAAAAGGAACTGACTGCTGCTCCCAGGATATCAAAATGGATTCATAATATCTACAGCAATACCTATTCTGCAACACCAAAGATATCAAGTGAGTTATGAAATGGAATAGATCTTCAACCCGACCTCCCACAGAAATCTAACATCAAAAGCAATATGGACAGTACAGACATGAAGAGTAAAATCTTGTCTTCTGCATCCTCTGTAGCAGTATGGGTGCAGAAGAGTTAAAATTAAGCAGAGAAATCATGTTTTAGTTGTGCAAAGGAAAGGCAAGTGAGGAACATTCTTGTGTTTACATGATTCTTAGACAATGAGCTATAAGTATGTAAGGATCAACAAATTAATCCACTAAATATGGATTTGGATAGCCTGTAGCACTGTTTTTTCAAGACTGTTCCAGTGTTCATACTGCAATTTATGTGTTCTGGAACAATATGGTTTGGGAGTTTTGACTCACTTGCAGTACCATCTCACTCAGCTTTCTGCTGTTTTTCTTGCAGTAGGTTTCATGGTATGTAAAATGTACAAGACCTAAAAGTGAAGCCTTTAGAGGAGATAGAAGGCTGGTCCAGCTCCCTGGTTTGCTGCCAAACCCAGCCAGGCTGGTCAGTGAGGAACAAGACTGCAGTTTTCCTACTGTATTTCTTACTTACAAATTGTTACCAGGTATTTTCAATGTCCAAGCTTTGCAGACTTCCTCAGTGGCAGAGGAGGAGGGGAACATTTCAAGGGTCTGCTTTTTTTCATAAGCTTCCTCCCAGGCTGGTGATAAGCCTGTTGTGGAAGCCTGTGCCTCTTTTGGTTGCAATCAGCATCAGCTCCTCAGAGAGGAGGAAGGACCCAGAGCCAGGTTATCAAGCAGCCTGCTCTCTGCAGCGATGGTCAAGTCACTTTCAGGCCCCTGACTCAGCCCCCAACTGTCCGGCAGACGGAGGTGGTGAAACAATGAGTGGTGCCGTGCAGAAATGTGCTTGGAAAAACTCCCTCTCTGCCTATCAGGAACCAGGCCTCCATGAATGCAGCTATTATATGTGTTTTAACTACCAGCCACGCTCTTGGTCCTGTTCCCAACAAACCCAAAGGGAATGGTGTTACTGACTTAAGTGGGAGCAGAGGCAGGCCCTCCACAGCTTGGGGGTCCAGCAGCTTGCCAGTGCCTCTCCAAGAGTGCTGTACATGAAGTCAAGGAGGCTGCTCCCTCTGACACGGATGTGTTTGCTGGGCTGAGCTGCCAGCCCAGCTCTGCAGAGGTGCTACAGGGGCCTGTGCCGTACTCTGCTCCCTCGAGGAGAGGGGCCTGCTACCACAACTTCCCCACAAATGTTTTGACAGAAGGGGCTCAGGACACAAGAGCATGGAGGCCAAGGCATAAGGCCACACCTGAGCAGCTAATATTGTTCAGCTCAGCAGAAACTATTCAAATAAACAACATATTCCTAAAATAATTTGCATTGGAACAAAGCTTTCTCACGAAGCTTGCACTTCTGCAAGCCATGTATTTTCCTTGGCACTGCTCCAGGCTTAAAAGCAGATGTAAATGTTACCAAGGTTCAGATATGGCAACTTCTTTTCTGCCAACTGCCAGGAAATCTTACAGAAAATAACCAACACAACTCTTACCATTTAAAACGGCAACACCAACAGCCACTGATACTGAAATGGAAGAATGAATCGGGCATGGGAGTGAGAAGTGACTTCTTCCAAGCTGTTCTCAGCTGGAAAGAGGGGAGCAATACAGTTTCAGACAAATACTTAATAACTCCAAGTATTAATGTGAAGCTGCGTGTGCAGATGCACATCAACAAGAGGCTGCTTTTTCAACACAGCTTTCTGCATCTTTCCTGTCACTTGGTCACCCTTCTGCTCTCTCCACCAGTGTCTGGCATCACTGAATGGGGCTGGAGCCACTAAAGACGTCTCTGAAAGGACTGGACACTTTCTTGAAAGCCTGTGATTCAAGGACCTTCCTGCAAATGTAAGTGCTGATGTTGAAAAAAAGCAAAGTTCCCTACTATTATTTCACAGCGTACCACAGCTAAGAGGTAGGCAGGTCTGCTCTGGGGGCAACTGCACACCTGGGGCTGCAGAAAACCAGGAAAGACACCTAGTCTGGTCATCTGTGCTTCTGAGGGCTTTTTTCTGGCAGGTCTACTGGGAGATCCAATTCATCAAACCTGCCAGAAACAGCAAAATGCATTCCCGTGGGTGTGTGGTTTTGTGTAACAGGATCCCACTCCAATCCAGATGTGCAAGTCCACTGAAGGTCTGACTTGAATGCATTACTTCAGCCCTCCCTTACTCATCGCCTACAACCCAAGCCCCAAATGTTAACGACTCAGCATGTTTTATCACAGTAGCATGTACACTTTCAATCATCATTAGAGACGAGGAGGGTCTAGGCTCAGGCACCACGCCAGGTTAAGTAAAACTTTCCATGAGGAAAGCTATTTGTTTTCTCCCAGAGCTGCAAGGCTTGGCCAAAAAGGAGGAAGGGGAAAGCTCGCCCAAGCCAAAAGTGTAGACAGTGTTACTGGACTTTGCAGACTACCTGCATGTTGTTCTAATGACATTTGGACTACTGGAAATCACTGGGTGAACTCAGAAGTTTTCAAAGGCATAATTGTGGCAGAAGCAGACTAAACTTAATGCCTCAAGAGCCAATCACTTTAATCATGAAGCTGAGATGTATGAAAAAGGATACATTTCAGCGAAAGAATAATTCTGTCTGCTACGGTTCCTGTTCAAATAAACTGTATCACCAAACCACGTGCATTTCCAGAATGTAGAAAAGTAAAAAAAGAACACATGGTTTCGACGCAAAAAAATTTCATATATACTGTATAGGAGATATATGGACTTGTCAGACATCTAACGGTTCAACACTGTAAGCAATTCATGGGAATGACATTAGCAATAGCTCATATTACATCCAGGAGTTACAGCTTTTACTGCAAAAGTTATATTTAAAAAAAAAAGTTTAAAATGAAATGGCTAGCAGGACTGCAGCTTTCAGTAACACTTTACCTGTGGTTTTGCCACTTTTACATACTTATTTGGGTCTTAATACTCCCAATTTACCTTTTCAGAATAAAATACAAGTCGCAATGAATGCATTCATTGGCATGGTGCTATAAAACTCACAGCTGTGCACAGACAATCACAAGAACAAAAGCCTCCTTGTTTTAAGGAAGATGATTATGTGGTTCTGATACTTTCTGCTAGCCACATATCTAAACATCAGATACCTTTGTTTATGGCCTGTGTATTTTCATCTTACTATGCAAAGATTTATAGATCTGATCACGTCAATATCAGGATAGAGACCTTTATGAAAGCATTCATGTGGAGAGGAGGAGGCTGAATTAAATACAAAACTTCAGACAGGAGATCTGTCTTTCAGATCTGACTCCTATACAGGACTCAGGACATTATGTAAAAATTTTTTTTAAACAGCATGTGGAACCCTGGCCTCATGGCCAGCAATGGGAGTGTGCTCCTGATTTCAACAAGGCTACCACTACATCTCAAAAGTTGGGGTTAGAAACCAGGCCTTCAGTATTCAAACACTGAGTAATCAAATGCCTTGATTAAAGAATCCTCCAGGATTCTGCTTTGCTTTTAATTTAAAACTGCTTTTGTAAAGTTTTGAGCAATAATATAACAAATGGGATTACAGAATGTACAGTACACCTTGAAATCTGCTGAGAATACAAGTCACATTTTTTCCTGCTGGTACCAGTGTGTTTCCCCCTTGCTTTTTCAAAATGGCTTCATTTTCACCTGTAATGAAATCTTTGATGTTTCTAACAGCAGAAAATAATTTCAAAAATGAGTGTCATTCTGCTGCAGGTAAAATATCTAATAGCTCATGGGAGTGCCGGTTGCAACCTGAAAAATTTTTATTTGCATCATCCATCCTGGTGAAATGAAAGACTTGGAGCACATACCAGCTACAGTAGGTTCAGGAAAGGGAAATGGGGATGAGGAAGGTGATTTCAAGTCACCCACAGCATCTCCTCTTGTGAGCCTGGCCAGTTCCCAGCTGCCTGGACGTCCAGGAAGCTGTGTGTACTTCAACTCTCCTGCCTCTGACTTGGTGTTTCTTCTACCACTAAGAAAGGCAGTTAAAATTCTGAAAAATTGTCTGAGCTGCCCTAGTCAACAAAAAAGAAGGAGGATTAGTTCAAGAGCAGACTAGCACAGCTTTTGACCCAAGTACTGGTTAGATAACTGCAGAGAAAAGAACTACTGAGAAACTGCTCAAAATATAAACATAAAGATGTCAAAGACATATATTAGATAAATTTTCACATCTGGTTCAAAGGGCCAGAAAGAATTTTCATCAGCTTGTAGCTTCCCCAAACTATCCATCTCTTTGGGCAATACTAATTCCACTTCATGTCTCAAAGGCCTGTATATCAGACACTAAAGGCCTGTATATCAATACCTAAATAACACATATTTTCTCAAAAGAAATTACAGCATGGACTTGTATTAAAGAGGTTCCTCAAGCCTGCCTGCCTAACGATTTTATATGAGCTAAAGCACCCTAGCAGCCCACACTCCTCCCAGGTTAGATCTGAAAGGCAAACATCACTTAACCTTCACTGCCTAGGGCAGGAGTGGCGCACACACACATGGAGACACTGTCAGTCCTAGCATCACCTACCAGGGTGCCCCACTGTCCTGCAGGTATCTGCAAGAGCTCCTGGTGCAGCGGACAGGAGATACTCCTTCTCCCCCTGCATGGACTCTTGCAGAGGACCAAAACCAGGCATAAATATCACAATTTCAACCACTTTAATCAAATTTTCCTGTGAAGGCAGGAAAGGTAGTCAGCCATAATCTTTGCTAAGAGGCTGAACTCAAAATTACTTGAAATGGGTGCTGGTATTCAAGCCAGATACCTTTCAGTATCAAGAGCATAGCTATTATATATCAGGTATCACTTTACGGTGTGAGTTTTAAATATGTTCTATATGTGGAATCACATATTCACATACTGAAATGGACAGCACATTTAATGAGTAGCCCAGGTGACTACTGTAGATTTTGATTTAAAATGAGATTGCCAAGACCAGAACCTACTTGCCAAAATGGAATTCTCTTTGTGTACTCCCTTTATATTACTTCAGTTACCCACCTTTACCATGCAGAAAAATGTCATATAAAGGATCTCTATTTATATGAATTCATTGACTGTTTTTTTCCATCTATACTTTGCAGTGTAAATGGTCTATATTTGGACATATTCCAGAAGGAAAGGAATGAATATTACTTTGAACATATAAGCTGAAACCAAAAAAATTCCTGCTTATATAGCTCTATGACTATTGGATACATAAATCAAACCTCCCTAAAATGGTAAACAAGCAACGAAAATTTTATCAGTTATAATCTGGAAAAATCATTGGGTATTTTATTTTTCTGGAAGTCTCCTAAGTATGTTAGATGTCAATACCTTACACCTCTTAAATACTTTTAGATAAAACTGGAGATATGAAATAGCTACAAGATGCTGTGAAGATATACTTATTAAAATGAGTGATGCTTTGAGAATTTAATTTTTAATGTTAATAAAATATTTAATTAAATGGGAATGAGCAAAAAAGTTGTTATACTTGGAGTAGTAGGCAAGGAAAGCAATTAAGTACAACTGACCTGTCTCTGGCTTTCATATTGTTCACAAGTGCTACAGATATTCCACCCACTCCTTCAACAAGAAGAACACTTAGAGGTTGATATACTAGTAATTTAAAAATGGTGATACCTTCAAAATCTCCTGTTTAAAAAAAAAACAAGTCAAGCCCACGAAAAAACGAGTTGCTCCTATTTGGTATGAGCCACTCACCAAAACTCATGGTCCCTTGTTCCACTGTTATGGTCAGAGGTATGAATGAAACAGTACCAGGCACAAAGGTGCTGCATACATGCTTTGCTGTGCTTTTCTGTGGTGATCTCAGTGAGCAGCACCCCCTGGGACACCAGCAGCAGTCACTGATGGTCTCCAGGCAGTCACCAGAGTGGCCAAACTTCCCTTCAAGACTGTGCAGTGGCACTCAGACATCACCCTTCCGTAACTGACAGGTGAACGTGAGAAAGAGATTTTTAACCAAAACAGGATGAGTGGTTAGATAGTTGCTGGGGAGGATAAGATCACATCAGAGGTGGCTTCAACTCACACTTACTCTGGCCTATTGATGGACTTCTGCCACCCAGAGTAACCCTGCAGCACCCCTTGACCCACAGCACAAGGTTTCTTGCCTCCCCTCCTCTCAAGGGTTGGATCCAGTTACTGGAACAAGGTTCCATGAGCTGACCCAACAGAAAACTGTGTGGATTTTGCTCTTTTGGGCGGGCTAATTTTCCACTAGCCTGCTCTGCTGCTCCATAATCAATTGATATGACTCGAAGGAAGCTGCAAGAACATATGACAGAGCAAGATGGATTGAGGCCACCCTTTCCATAAGAGCCTGCAGTTCCATCAGATTTAATGTAATGTGAAATCTATGTCTGCAGTAGTGGTGAAAATGCTGTCTTCATGAAATGCATGTAGCATATACCTAAACAAGCTTCCAGCCTGACTCACAGCTTCCTGCTCCTGTGCTGCATGTCTGAGGCATGCCAGAGCTCTGCATGATTTGAACAGGGAGTCTTGGCCAGCACAAATCCAACAAGAAATACTTCCTGCCTTTAGCCCCTCATCCAGATACTGAGACAAATATAAAAAAGGTATATATCACTTCAGATATATATAGAGTAGATGACCTTTTCTTCAGGCAGTGAGATAAGGTTTAGATAGGAAAAGGCAGCTCATATAGGTTGAGCTCCATCAGTGTGATCCCTGAGACAAACCTAAATATCATTTTAGCCATTTCTGATTGACTCCCTTTGAAGGAACTGGTGGTATTTAATTCATTGAACAACAAAAGCTTGGGTTTCTTCCTATTACATACTATTATCAGGACTGTTATGTATTTCGTGGTCTATAGTTCTTGTGGCCAGCCACAGAATGATTTTGAAAGCCTGCTCGATGCCAAATGGAAGTATACCTGGATTTAGCTAGCTGAAGAGATCTTCAAAGTCAACCTCAAGTATCAGGGCAGCTGTACATGGTGGCTTCTACAATTAGTTCTCATCATCTGTTAGAGGACTGGTGTGTATGTGTGTCCAGAGAAGAGTGATCGAACAGAGATGAGGTTAAAGGCTAAACTATTTACGCTTTGTCAGAGAGAATGAGCATTGCTGAAACTACTAAAACCTCTCTCTCAGTCCACATGGTAACAAACTTCCTCTGCTCCTTCATGAGAAACATAAAGCAGACATGGCTGAGGTGCTTCATTCACCCTTCATCCCTGAGACATGGTCCCATCTCTCCAGTGGGGACTGGCCAAAGGCAGCTTTCAGGGCTCTGTCAGAGAAGAGGTTACTGGATTTTTGAGAGGTAAAGCAGAAAGGCTGCCCCTTTCTTGCACTTTTCTACAAAAGACAGATATACACTAGGTTTAGATTTATCTAAATTCTCCTTCTTACATAGATAAATTCTGTTTTTTCTCAAATCCAAAACTATGGCATGGCTTTTTTTGGTTTGTGTATATTTTTCATTTAACTTGTTGAAATCATGCTCTTGCAGCATAAGTAAGTGATAAAAATGCACACTGTATGAAGAAAACCTTGTCAAAAAGATGTGTTGTACAAAACTGGTGATCTTAACTCCTAATTAGGCAAAGTTCCTTAGACCTCTCTATTGTGCATCCATTAACAACTTCTGTAATTTTCCTGGAGATGAAAAGCAAAGAGCTGCTACTCAGGCTCCAGAACATTAATTTGCAATCCTAATTCAGTGAGTAGCATGCTGTTAAAAATTGAATGACAAAACGTCTTTTTAAAAAAAAAAACAAAAAAAACAACAGTGCAATGAATTGTCCTTCAATTCTCCCTGAAGGACAAAAACATTCAGATGTTCCTTGGCACCAATTAGTTTCAATGCAGCCATTTAAGTGGCATTTCTTCTTCAACTAGCATGGTATATTATATAAAGTTACATGGCTATTGTAAGGGATTTCACATCCTGCATTAAGGTAAGGGTCCAAAATACTACTGGGATAATTAGCAGCAAATGCTAAATCACAGTTTAGTAAGGTCACATAACCAAATTCCATATTATCCCTTTTATTACATTCAACTAATAAGTATTTTGGAACTAGGATCTTACAAGTTTATCACAGCTATTATTTCAACTTTTCAGTGCTGCATGTAGAATATATATACATTCAGAATCTTACAAAACCAGGAAAATAAAAGCAAAGGGAAGGTGTGGGAAGGTGCGGTGCGGGAAGGTGAGGAAAGGGAAGGTGCGGGAAGGGAAAGGAAAAGGAAAAGGGAAAGGGAAAGGGAAAGGGAAAAGGAAAGGAAAGGAAAGGAAAGGAAAGGAAAGGAAAGGAAAGGAAAGGAAAGGAAAGGAAAGGAAAGGAAAGGAAAGGAAAGGAAAGGAAAGGAAAGGAAAGGAAAAGCAGCAACAAGACCACAATAAAAATGAGAAAAAAAAGTAGTCTTAACATCAGATGCAAACAGACTGAAAAGTGACGCTGAAGGATACACCTCCATTTCTAATTTGAACCTTCTCAACTGAAGTAGAGCAGTTTAACCTTTAATTTCAGTGAACAGATTTGCACGTGAGGCATTTCACTGCATTATGAAATGGACAATGTTAAATATGTTTTCACTGCAGCTCCACAGGTCACTGGCATGGGCGTAAGCCAAGAACATACAGTTAAGATTATTACAACAGAGCTACTGGTCATGCAGCTAGAGTTCTATGCTAGTTAATTGCTTATATAATGCTTAGATAATGTGGTTCCATTACTGCAAATGAAATGAAAGGGCCTTTTCCTGTATAAAGACAATCCAAGCAAAGTCCGCAGCTTTCCACCAGGCTATTAATGGAACTTTTTTTCCACCAGGATTCAAAAGAAGGGGTGTTACAGGAACTCACTGATAGAGCAACATGGTGAATGCAAACCTGTGCTGTGGAAGACTTACCATCATCCAGGTACATCTGGTCCAATTCCTCAGGTTCTCGCTTGATCGTTACAGGAATAGGGGCCAAATTATGATTACTTTCCTCATGCAACTCTGGCAATGACAGTGGTTGGGTTGTTGGAGACTCATTTCTGTGAACCTTCGGCAGTTGCTGCTGCTGTTGACCCATTATGGATGAGTGAGTTGGACTGCAGGACTGCAAATAGGTTGGCTCTTGGGTAACAGATGGAACTGGAGAAGAGGGACTGTTGGGATAGAGTGTTTGTTGATAACCAAGGGGACAGCTACTGCTCAGATGTTGACTCACCTGCGGCTGCAGCATGACGTGAGATGATTGCTCGGGGGGGCTTGGGTGCACAACTATAGACCTTGGCACTTCCTGTATGGTGGGGACACCTCCAGTGGGCTGCTGAAGTCCGAGGTGACTGTGGCCCGGGTTGGGGATGCACTTGTAAGGAGAGGATGAAAGGTCATGCAGCTTGGGGCTTGCACTGGGAGAAGGTGACATCACAGCATTTCTCTGCTGACAGGAGGCAAAGCTGGCCACGAGGCATGAACCAGGATCAGGGGGCATCATGATCTGCTGACTGTAGTATGGTTTAGAGAGAGGGCTTAAGCCTTGGTTCATTGGTCCACAGGTTTGAGCAGGCTCATAGTCATCTGTGGGTTCTGTTTTTATAATTGGAACTGTTAAAAGAAAAAAGGTTTTAAATAAACATGAGTTGTGTATTGGTATGATCAAGTTGGCTTGTGGCTAGGATACCCTTTGCAAAACAAACAACATCATGAATAAGACTCTGTGTGTCTTTTGCCTAGTTCTCCCACCCTATTAAAAAAAATGAATGAGTCATCAGCACAAGAAAGTCACAGCTGGTTCTAATATTGAAAAGAACTATTTTCTTTGGACTCTCCTCCAGCATTAATGTGCTATAAAAATCTATTTGCAAATAGCTGGGCTTCAGTGGAAGCTTTGGACCCAAGGGCTCCATGGATTTGTAGTAATCAAGGCAAGAATTTTAACTTGGATAGACTACTGCATTTCTACAGCTACCGATGGCCCATTTGATAAATGTCTGTACACACAGTAAACTGGAGCATAGTAAGGTAGAGATGGGGCTTTTAGAGTTCAATGAAAATAAAGTTGTGAAGACACATGACAAAGTGCTATGTACAAGAAGTTTTTAATTATGAGGATATCTTTGAAAGAGTAGGATCTGATTTGTTTAGTTTTTTATATAATTGCATTTGATTTTTGCTAATGTCAGCGCCTAACAAATCTTAGTTTGTCTCTGGCTACCAAGAAAAACTGATGCCTGTTCTACACCTCTTCCTGCTCTAGCCACTGTCCCAAATAATGCCCTAATTGAGCTGTCATGTCTCTAAAAACTTCCAAAATGTGGACAAAAATGATTGTCAGTGAGCATCAACTCAGTCATGACAAATGCAAAGCTGCTGTCTCAAATTAGAGAATGAAGACCTTTTCTCAAATTGAAGTGTCTTTTCAGCATTTTCTTTCTCTCTCAAATCAAGGAGAGGTGTCTTTGAAACTTCTCCTAGAACAGATGCAGGGCACAGGTAAAACTGACCCACTTTATAGGAAAAGTACAAGTAATAGGGCCAAGCTAGACTGTAGATACATCTTTTTCTAGACAGATGCAACTCGAATGCATAGAATGATCAAATATGGATGCATAGCAGCATTTATCTTCTTTCTAGAAAATTTCTGGTGAAACCAGAGAATATTTTTCATAATATTCTAGTAACCAACCCATTGTGGCACAATAATGAAACATCTTTTTACAACTCAGCTCAGATACGTTGTGTTGCACGTGTCTCTGACTGTATTCTTATTTGCATGTGCTTTACAAAACCCTTACACATTGTCCAGCCATTTATTATGTTTGTATATGACTCTTTTTTGAGCCCCTTAAAATGCACATCTGTCCATCTGTACATATAAAACCTCTTTTAACACTCACAGATTTTGCTGGTGGTGAATGCACTCCACTACCCTTGTTTTACAGTCCCCAAGCCCCTTGTTAACTTCGTGCCTTTTATATTCTTTTACATGTAGATGCTTGCAACACTTCTAGCACCCTAGTAAAAACAGGTCTATATATGTACCAGATGCACAGGTGCTGCTCAACACAAACATGCTAGGTGTCATGGACTGTCACTGTATTTCTCATAATCTTATTTTCACCAGGTTGTGTGTTGCAGGCTGGCTAGCAGGGCTATTAAAACACTTGGTTGCAGAGAAGCAGATTCCAGGTTCAGTGACAGCTTTACAAAACCACTATCACACCCTTTAGGAAAATGCAAGACAGGAGAAACACACCTAGATAAACATAGTAACTCAGATATTGTAAGAAAATACCTTTAACAAGTTCCTGAGCTAGCAAATTTTCTCACATGTTTTATATTAGGTTCATGGTGCTAGCCCTAACCACAGCACAGCTGGAATTATGATGGTTGTTGAACACTGAATTTTCCCAATATATCACTGTTATAGAAACACCTGTGCTAAATAATTCCAAGCTCAACCACTGGCAACATAATTTCAATAAACCCTGGAGTTGTCTGACTTGTTATAACATAGGAAAAGGTTATAGCCCTGGTGGCAGGCAGGCTGAAGACTTTGCCGAAGGCAGGTTTCTGATCTCAGGCTGGCTTTTCATTGTAGTCCTGCTCTGCAACAGGTGAAGGATTGATGGGTGGGAGAGACTATTCCACACCTGTTAGTCCAAAAACTTACTTGGGAGATGGTGACAACAACCAATGACACTCCTGGTGCCTGCAAACTCAGAGGCAAAACAGAAACTGGTCACGCTAGGCAGGGTTGTTTTGCTTTGAACTAGAACTTATGGGCATCAGTTATTTCATGTAATGGGAAATAAATTGTCTTTAAATGGACAAATACTATCTGCACTTATGTTAAGAGCTGCCTGAACTTGTTCAACTGAACTTTGTTGCCTTTTTTATTGTGCAAAAAAAGTCAGTGCTTGCTCAGTATATTTTGTTTATATGCAAATCTCATCACTAGAATAAGTATCACACTGGAAGACAGAAAAAGCATCCCTGCTGAAATGGTGGAGGGATTTGTATCTGAATTTTCTCTGTTTTGCCAACTGCATAGCCATTAACCCTGTGCAGAGTGAGTGCAAGCATCATACCGTCTGGGGTGGCAGACACTTAGCTCCTTTTAAAACACTGCACACATCTTCATGAGGTACCATTTTGGAGAAGGAAGGTCTGTAGGATTTTTTTTCCCATGAAGAAATGATTACTCATGATCCAGATGGATCATGGAATCTGGAATCAGACCTGTAAAACTGAGCATGTCAGAAGAAACGCAAAACATATTCATTCCACCTTCTGGCCAGATCTCAACTTTAGTATTTTACAGGAATAAATGCAGTACCTGATTTGTGGGGGACACAATACCACTAACTGCCACATTACATCACTTTAAGGTTTATTTATGCTACTCTGTCCCACTACCTGCTTCTCTCCAGTCTACATATCTTCAACAAATGGAATAACAAAGGCCACAAATCTTTGCCAATGTTTGTACTTACAAACTCAACTCAAACTACCAGTGGGTCTGATCTGGTCATTCTGAAAATAGTCTGATTGTGTCAAAAGTTGGTGTAAATCACCTTATATTCTTTCTTTGAAAGGGCAACTGCTTTCTTCCACTTTTCAAAGGACATTAGAAGGCCTGAAGTAAGAACTATGGGTATTTCATGGCACATCTTCCCAAACCAATACAGGAACAGCCTCTAACTACACTCACAAGCTACCCACTTACCATAACAGTGTCTACAGTGTTACTCAAACACTGTAATGAGGTGACAAGGAACTAACACACCCTCACCCACTGTCTCACTGACTTCTGGGGGACTGATATACTCAGCTGGGGTGGGCAACTGCTTCTGACTTAGAACAGGATACAAACCTTAGTACTTACCTTCGCTATTTTCTCCTAGATAGGAAAATCACAGAATACCATGACTTGGAAGGGACCCTCAAGGATGAAGTCCAAACTGGGGGCCTGCACAGGAGAGGCCTGGCCAGCTCACAGGGGAACCCCCTGCACAAGACAATACAGCGGACAGGACTGTTCACTGGCCAGTTGGGTACTAGTGTTACCCCTTATCTACTGACTCATGCTTAATGAACTGCAAGTCTTGATTGTAAAAGGGGTTTTGAGCCTGTTATACATCCCCATGAAGGCATGGTAAACTAGCTGCCATAACACACATCCATTTTTATCGTCACTGACTTCGACAAGTCAGTATTTCACACAGGGAAATGCAATATGATATAGACAGTACTGCTAATATTCTCAGGATTACTATTTAACAGAGAGAACAGTATTAGCCTAACTAGCTCAAATATTTCAAATCTTGAATGATTTGGTAAAACCCTGCCAGCTAAAAGAGACATTCCTAGTCAGTCGCACAGCAGGTCTGGGTTGGCAATTACCCATGCAAAGCCCTGTAGCTGTTCAGAACCTGTTAGCACTTTCAGTGAAAACAGTCACTTAAATTCAGCAGAGCCATACCAAATAGCAACAACCATTCTGTCTCAGAATTGCTCCACGGTGCTGAGGTGGCACTTGGTCTTGTAGACTCTCAGCTGGATAGAACTGTGACTCAATTTGCCATACGCTGAGATTCACCTATAATAAACTGCAGCAATGAAGCCAGAATTTGTGAAATTGTAAACACAAATTATGATATTCTTTCTATGTATGCTCGGACTTACAAGCAACATTATTCATTTAAGAGTGCTGAAGGAGCTGGCCCTTGCCCTAAAAAGGTAAAAAAGAATTCAAGTTTGGTACAGTGACATTTTAAATGCCTGTTACTTCACAATGCATGAGGTCAGCTGACAGACAGTTTTAAACAGTCCTAGATGTTGAATATTAAAATATGACAGAGGTCACTGTTCTAAATTAGTCTGATAAGCAAATTAATTTCTAATTGGTTTTCAATGGTTTGATGATGCCTTCTCAGACTCTGAACTCATGTCATTATGTCATCTAATTTAATATGAAGTTCTGAGAACCACACATTGGCAGGAGCCCTAGCTATAAATCAAAGCTTCTTACTCAGAGAAATCAGGGTTATGACATCATACCAAGGCACTGGTGGAAGACAATGGTCCTTCTGTGTGTGTCTGAATCTGGGAGAAATATTTCAGCCAGTTCTGCAAGCCCACATTTAAATTAAAGGCCTTTCTAGCAGGTAAAAAGTTAATATATCAAACCCAGAAGAAAAATAATAAATCATGCACATTCATTAAAGGGAGTCAGAAAGTTCTCAGATATAAACTATATATATTTTTTGACAATTCTAACAAGTGTGTGTTTGCTTTTGCCCTTCAGCAACACAGATGGGTTTTTAAAGTTTTGGGTTTTTTTGTTTTGTTTTTTTTTTTGGGAGGAGGTAATTAAAATATGTGAACTGAAAAAGCACAATCTTATCAGTTAAACAGATGCTTATCCTGATTAATATTTAATTATCAAATTCCCATTTCCATGTAGTATTATCAGTGCAGACATTTATGGCACTAAAATATATTTATTTTATCCCTAACTTTGTTTGAACCTATCCAACAAAATAGCTTGCTTTCATGGTGCAGACTGTGATGTGGTTCCCTGGCACCTGCACACAGAGTTAAGAGGATGAAAATAAACTTTTTTCATAATGTGCACACACACATTTTTTCAAATTCTGGACTAAATGTCTGGCAATTGGTAAGAATTTGGGATGAAACTTCCAAAGAGATCTGAGGAATTAGGTATCTAAATCTCCATTACTGAGTTGATCTCTAAAAGGCTGTTTGTGCCTTTGAAATCCTTCCTTGTCAATCAGTTTGCTACTGGCAGCACACCCTCAGAAGATACTGCATAGGTCATCCCATCTCCTGTCACTGCTTTGCTGCTGGTCGGCCAGAAACTAATTAGGGATGTGGACACATCTCCATCTACAGTTTAGCCACTCTGGATTAATGCAAAAACCAAATCCTGGCTGCTGCTGTAGCATTGGCTAGTTCCAGCATATTTGAGGCCTCACCCCTTGTTCTGACTGCAAAGCAGCCAGTGTTGGGGAGAGGCAAGGGGCTGGGTGCCCTCACAAAACATAATTCCTGATTCAGTAACACCGCAGCAGCAGTGGCAGAGAAAAACTTTCTGAAATGCCCTGCCCATATGTGGGCAGCAGTGGCAATCTCAGTGACAAGGGGTCACTCAGTCCCAGGGATCTTGAGAGACAGTCAACTACCAGGACCTGTGCAGATGCTGTCTGTGAACCTGGTGTTTTCCCTAGGCACCTATTAAACCAAAACATTTTTCAAGGTCAAGCTGCTATCAAGACTTTGCTTTTAGTTACTAAATCTAGTGCATGGTGACTCAGACAGACAGGAAGCCTCTTGCTATCAAGACTGCATGGAGCACACGTGTGTGCAACTTTTATCTGCACAAGTATTTGAACTCACCTTCTCTTGCTAGTACACTGGTGCTGCTCATTAGGAGGGCTAACTCTAAAACATGACTGCCTGCCTGCCCTTTCTGGTTTTTGTGCATAGATTTCAGATGAATATGTACAGTTTTATACAAGAATAGCTCCAGGGAGATGGAAATGCATACACCTCACCACATCATCTTGGACAATGACATTATCTGATTTGGAAGTGCTTTCCAGCTAACTCATTTGCTAAATGCTTTTCAACAGCTGTTAAACTACTAGGTTATTCTACACATATTCATGAGTCAGAAGATTATATATGGTAGATTGTTGCATGCCTGGCTAAACCAGGTGAGGAGAAGTAAAAGGTAGATGGAGGGCATTTTGGGATGTGGTAGTACAGAAGATTATGCATTAACTTTCTTTCAAAACAAAGAGATAAAAGTTCTTAAAAGGCACAATTTTCCACCATGACACTTTGTTAAATCCTTCAGTGTTGAAGGAAAAATCAGGTCTGTGATATGCCCATTTGGGCTGCTCTAGTGCTGCTTCCACAGTGTGGTACAGCACCTGGCTCCACTACTTCCTTCAACTGGACATTTAACTGTGCACAACACTCAGTCTGATCCGGCCAAGGCTTCCTATGTCACCTCTGTCAGATGTTAAAATCCTCTGGGCTGAGGTCTTTTTTGATGATGCTACACATTACACCACACGTGCTGACTTTATCCCTGCTTGCATGTGAAATCACTGGGAAGCAAGGCAAGGACTCCCCCAAATGCTCATGCTACGGAGCTCAATGACCAAAAATACAGGCTGGGGTTTCTTTCATCTGAAGGGGAGTATTTGAAAATTGAGGTACTGACAAAAGACAGTTTTATGCAAAGGGGCGATGAGACACAGCCAGGGGCTACGTGTTCACCCCTGCCTTTCTCAGGGCCGTCACACAGGTGATGCTTTTCCCTGGCCTTCCAGGTGAAGATGGAGTGCCACAGAGAGGCACTGTTCTCCATATGCTTCTCCACATAGATCGAGACAGACTCCATCTGCAGGTCAGGTGTGGCTGCCTGGGCTCAGTCTGACTGCTGAAAATGGATATCACCTGGATGAAGTCTGGGAAATGTATGAAGTGTGGGCAGCTCCAGTGGGTACCCAGCACCTGAGGGTGTAATGCTGGTGAGTGCAACACATCCCTTCTCTGCTCCTCCACCGACCTCCCATGGTTCCTGGATGGGAGTGGAGGGGCTGATACACCCAGTGAGGATGAACTTTGTCATAAATGAGAACAGGACTCTGACAAAACCTGACTCGCTTTTAGTTACTCTGCTAAATGTCAAAAGTAACAATCAGCCACCAAGTAGCCAAAATGAAATAAATTCTGTCAGTGTATAGCGTAAAAATGAGAAACTTTGATTCCTATTTTCACCTAAAATAAAGTCCCCTGGGTCGAACCTTTCACCCCATCCCTTTTGCTGCCCTGTGCTGCTATGTGCTGGCTTTGCAGCAGTCCAGATGCTCCTGGGGATGAAAACCCCTCCAGCAGGTCCAAGGCTCCACCTCTGACAGCCACGCTTCTGCTGAGGTTGTATCACACCCGGTACTGGTTAGGGTCCCTGCACAACATGCCCTGCATTTGGCCCTGCTCCCACAGCAGCCCCAGATCACCATCGTTTTGCATAAAGGACCAGGCTAATAACTTTGCTCACCTCAAGCAGGAAAATTCAATACTGAGAGGTGAGAGGTATCAGGAGACAATCAGCACGAGCCACATGCTGTTAGTGGCATTAGTGCCACACATTAGTGTGACAGATCTTTGCATCCTCATTTTTGCTAAGGGGCTGATGTCATCTTTTATCTTAGAGAGTGTGGTGTGGGTGGAAGGGCTGAGGTGAATCAGAGGCATGGCTGCTCAATGCAGCCATGAGAAAAGTGTTGTTTCACCCATCTGTCTGGTGGGCAGGGGATCATTTTAGAGCAGAGGCAGTAAGTCAGGAGAATGCTGGCAATGTGCCATGGGCAGGACTCACCCTTTTCAGATGTACCCTAAGGGGTGGTCCTGCGAGGAGCTGGGCGTTGGACTTCATGATCCTTATGGGTCCCTTCCAACCCGAGATATTCTATGATTCTATTCTACAATGTTAAGAACTTCACTGCTGTGCCACTGGGCTGGAAACCACAATATCGAGGCATATCTAGTCACCACAGACAGGCTCCCAGCACAACTTCACACCCACAGTTTCAAAGGGCTTCCATCCCCACCAAATCACTGTGGCCAAGTTTTCAGAGAAGCTCAACATCTCAGAGACTTGTGCAGATGGAAGCAGGGAGGTAAAGGAATTGCAGGAAAACTGTCTCTGTGAAGTGAAGGCTGTGAAGTTGGAAATCTGGCCCTGTGGGCAGTGTAACACATCTCAAAGTAAAAGTTACCCAGAACATCAACACCATTTTAATAAATACTAGAAGCAATGAAATGATCCTTTAATAATGCTTTGACAGTTAAGAAGCCTGACAGAAACACAAAATGGAAATGCTTTATCATCAACTCTTTGCAAAGGTGTATTTTTCACTCCAGTAGAAGAAACACATCAACTTTCCTTTTTCCTCTTTATTAAATATTTCCTAGAGAAACTAGCCTGTCTTTGGTTAGTCAAATATCACTACTTGTCTAAATAAAATTCAAAGAAAAACTTTCCTGTGTTCAACATTCTTGATATCAATACTTGTAGGATAACAGAAAACATAGAGAGCACTCACTCCTATCTGCAAAAATAAGTTCTTTAATATGTTTCCTCTATTGTTTTTTGTACCAACTTAAAAGAAATCTAAACAGACAGACATCTAGTTCTTATCATTCATTGTTTAAAGTCTTCTGAGCAGGGGAGCTCCTTCAGCTTTCATAGATAAAAAGGCAGGGTTTGGAACCACAGCATACACGCCTGTGTTCTTCTTCAGACTCTCCGGGTTAGCTTAACCCTGAAATGCAGTTTTCCAAAATCTTCTGCTGCACATAACAGAGCTGCAGAGCCACTTCCCCCCCCCNNCTGCACAGAGCCGCAGCAGTGGAGGTACTTTAAAAGCTGAACATCCAAGGGTCTGCTGATTGTGCTCTGCTCAGACTCCTGACTGTAGTGTCTGGTCCACAGCCTTCCTCTTCAAATTCTGATGGGATGTGCCAATGTAAAATGTATCAGTACTTACCATAGGAGCTGCAGGAATTCACCTGTGCCAGAGTGGTATGGAAACTACTTATATTTATGCACCAGGCATGTTTGTGGAGGAGTCTCAAGAGCCTACAGCCAGCAGACTCCAGGACAAAACTGATATGCAACTGCTCAGTGATACGTAACATTGAAAGTAATACTAAAAAAAAAAACATTACAGTAATTTCTGTACAATATAGGCTAATACATTATTCATGAGTTGCTCAAATTTAGCAGAACCGTAAATCAAAATTTCAATTAAAAGTGGATTATGAGTACTTAAGTTTACAGTCTATCCCAAGCCAAATACTTAAGTAAGCCCATTTTCAAGATCTTGGCTCCTCTTGAGAAGCATCTACTTTCTGTTTTGCTTTGTTATTTAAACTTTTCATTTACAAAGCAGTAAGATTTTCATTTTTACAGCTGTTTTTTTATTTCTGAAGCAGAATCTCATCTTCACCAAATAAGTCCCTCCTCTACCAAGCACTTGAGCTAACAGAGGAAAGGTACAATCCTGCCACATCTCCACAGCATGGGAGAAGCCCTGTGGTGGCGAAGTAACACTGCTGGAGATGGCAGCTTGTGCTGGCTGCATGTCACAGAGCTGTACTCCATGGAGATGCTATAGGACCATCCATGGGAGGTGGGATGAGTGAGGTCACGTGTCCCTGGATCCACTGGCTGTTTTCCCCTAGGGAATGAGGAGAAATAGGAGCGACAGGAAAACCCCCCTACTGCCCCGCGGTGCGGGTGGGAGCTGCATATCAAGCCCATGGCTCTCCTACTGCTCTGTGTGTGCCCACACCCACCCCAGGAGCACAGTCGGGGCCTCACACAATATTTGGGCTTTAGTCCACATCTGGTATTTTGATTGGGCACAGTCCAGTTGAGCTGTAAAATATATGTCTGATGTGCATCAGGAAGCTTTTAAAAGCTCCCTCATGCAGAAATACCTGCACAACTATGATAGGCACTGAAATGTAGCATTTGATTAGTCCTAAAACACAGAAGAAGACACAGCTTACAGAACACTGTCTCATTTGTGTAAAAGCACATCTTACACTTCATAATCACTCTGACATTTACTTGTCAAAACCCTACACCCTTTCTGTGGGATTTGTTTAGACAACTAAGTGTTACCTGGGTCAAAATCATGCTTATCTCATCTATATTTTTTTACATTGATCCCTTTATTGAATCATTTTATCATTGATTGAGTGCTTCTTGACTCAGTTAATTTTTTCTGCATGAGCTAAACTTTGGTTTTCTACAATGCCTTGAAACAGTAAAAGAATGCTGTGACTGAAATCAAATGAAGCCTAAAATGACTCCTAGAAATACAGCAGTATAAATGACTGATTCAATCACAGTACATGGTTTCTAAATACATAATTGAGGTGATTCTATCTATCTTTGAAAGGCATGATGGAAAAAGAATACCAGCTACAGAAGGGCAAAACCTTGCAGCTGTAACACAGGCATTACAACAAAAGTATAATAAATACATACTCTAATATTAATTCTGATGATTGCAGAAGGACATTCACTTTTACCATTTTTATGGGAGAGGCTGCAAAGAACGCAATGTGTTTTTCATTTACCTATATGCACATATACATATGTATTAAGAGAATGTGAGTGGAGAACCAAACAGGAATGGAAAGAATATTTACTAGGAATACCTGCTTTCCTCTACCCTACTCTGGTGTTACATTTTTTCTTTCAGGTTTCCTTACACTGAAATGAAAGGATTTCACTTGAATTTAAATTGGTACAGCAGACTAAACAAGATTCCTAATGTGTTCAACAATTACCATAATTAAAAATGTCTTTGCAGAATAAAGCCTAGGCTGGCTTTCTGTTGGCACTAGGTCTACTGTCACTAGGCATGTATTCCCATATCTTCACATGAAATGAAACATCAAATGTTCCAAACACAGAATAGTGATAGCATAAACTAATCTCCAGGAGTGCACACTGTTCCCAGGGTTTCAAATACAATGGTAAAAAAGGCTGGAGGAAAGATGCTGCTTAATAAACAACAGTTAACAAGAGGCCTGAATATGAAATATTTATGAGGGCAACTTGGGTGACAAGGCAATACCTGATTGCATCTACAAGTGTTTATTGTTGCTGAAAAGTGTTGTGAGAGAGAATAACAACACTTTTTCTTTCCAATTTAAGAGATTATCTATCTTTAAATATACACAGATACCCCACTGGGAATGAAGTTTGCATAAGTAGGCTGATTCAGTGAAGCATACCTACACAGAACATATGCAATAAGCACTTTGTTGCCACGACAGGTTTCCTGTGGTCTTATTTTTAATTTAAGTCCCAATAAAAGTGCATGTGTGCTAACTGGGTGAAATTCCAAATGTGTACATTATGGGATGTTACCTACAAAAAGTTACCATGTCTCTTCAAGTCATGTGACGTGACTTGAATATTGCTTTGTTGGTATTCCCCACAGAAGGATTATTTCTGCTTGGAAAGTCTACAAAACAGCATCACTTAATTTTTCTAATTCCTCTTCCTTCCCAAACAACAACAACAACAAAACCTTTCTTTTCCTACTTTCCCCCAAAGAGTGTTCTCAGTACAAGAGCCATTTCAAATAAAAATTAAAAAAAAAAAAAAAAGAATCTAAATTTACTAGCTTTTAAAATCTTCATACAAGCCTGCTTGGAATTCAGCTATCATGAGTGATTTTATTGTCACTTCAGGACTACAAATATAAACTCAAAAATCTCCCCTCCAAAAAACTGGCACACATTTCTGAACATTTCTCATCCATGAAAGATTTTACACGGAGCACTATGATCTCTACCCATGTTGACTATCTCAATTTTCACCCTGTGCAAGGCAGCAAGGTGTGAGATGACTGCAAGAAGAATCCAAACACCATCTCCAGCTCAGAGCCCAGCATGCTTAAAATATTGTCATGTGAATTTAGAAATGTTATTTGAATGCAATTTACTCTCTGGGATTAGAAAGTCACACCAAGGCTTGACAGCAGCTTAGCAGATAGCTCAGTGCCTTGAGAAACGTTGTTCGTGCTGTGGCTCTTCAGCTCCCAAAATCAAGAAGTTCTTGTTTCAACAGGTCTTTGACACCAATGCAAATGGAAATAATCTGTAGAGGAGGTCTGCCCCTCTCTGCAGAGGTGTGGGCAGAAGAGACAAAGGCACCTCTCTTGGATTTATTCTCACTCTCATAGCTCCAGGTATACTTCCAAAATATTAGAATTACTTAAGAATTATTAGAACCATTATCTCTCACTTTGACTAGCAGAGATCAGGAATTTGTTTTGTTACCATTAGCAGGAAGATAGGTGAAAAGCTGGTACTGGCTTCTCTTTCTTTTCCCATTGCAGACATAGAAGTTGACCTGAACAGGGCTGGTAATTCTCTGATTGCGGAAAGGTGGTATCTCAACCACCAATGAATTCTGCAAAAGCAACAAATCAGAAGGTCAAGGCACAACTAAGGCAGTCTAGTTGTACAATAGTATTGAGGAATTAACCCCAAGAAGGAAGATAAATACTTTCTAAGGGGGAACTGGTGGGCTTTGTGGGCAAGGATGGCTTCCTACCAACCCCACTGTCCATACAAAAGATTCTAGAAGTAGGGAAATTATTTTAGCATGGCTCAGATCTTTACAAAATCACTAGCCTTCACTTCTTCCCTTTGGACAGCAAATATGATACTGCATATGGGTAAGGCTCTATCTAGACTGCCTCTGTCAAGAATCTCAATCAAATTGTGGTCTCTAACTCAGCAGGAGAAAGCACAGTGGCACAGCTGGCAAGTCATCCCTGATATATCTGAAACTAACAATACTTCCTTTGAAAGGCATTAGGACAGTGTTACTCAAATATTTTCGTTTTCCACAGTGAAATATATTTTCATATAACAACTCAGTTTTTAAGCATGCCAGTGGATGGGAGATTCACTGTTGCAAGCACATCTAGGGAAGATGAAAACGTTCTGGAGAATGTGTAGATGATCTTTCACTGCCAGAAACCAAATGCTCCAGCATGAGGCTAAGGAATGACTTAGCTTCTAGGGCATCAGCTTACACATATGCACAGTGAATCTGCTATGACCATCCAAACCTGCCTTGGCAGTTTTTGAAAGAATAACAGGGAATGCTCTTCTAAGCACTTGGCCTGAATTCAGCCAAGCTCTTTAAATTGTTTGCCTGCAGGTTTGCAAGTATTGCATATTCCTGAGACAGGGAATAGTGGACGTACTTCCCACTTAGAGTCATGGCTGAGGGAGCCCCACTTCACCAATGTGGAGCTGAGCTCCTGTGAGGGGACTCATGTTTCTTCTGCTGAAGACAGAGGAAAGCCAAGGAATATGATCAGAAATTGCTTTGGGAGCAGCAGAAAGAACTGACCCAGCAAGACAAAAGATGAGCAGATGGAACTGGCCCATCATGGACAATGAAAAAAATATTTCCCAAATGGTCTCTCCTTCTTTTGGGATAGCTTCCAGTGAAGGCTTTTTACCCCATGCTTGTGTTAAAGAAAGATTTCCAGGAGGGGAGGCCTAAGTACTTGTTCTGTTTCAGTGCCAAAGTCTTGGAAATCCCTCTTTAGTAACAGTGCTGGAGAAAGCAATATATATTTTTCATCTTGATGTTAAAATATTTAAGGCAGACTTACTGGCTTGCACATTTCTTTGTCGGTTTTGGCTTCCATTTCCCACACATGGTGACCATCTAAAAGACAAAAGAAAAAGATATCTAGTTCCGTCCTTTTTTCCTTTCACAAGCCAAGAAAGGAAAAAAATTTGCAAAAACAATCTCTTTGAAGGGGCACTGCATACGTGAAAAGGAGCTCTCACAATGCATTGCCCAGGGTTGCCCAACTAAGACACCATCTGCATAACCTGTGACAGGAGCCCCTTCAGTTTTTCTGAAGGGAAGAATGACAATCCAGAGTGCATGACACTACGATGGGGGAGAGCCACTGGGAGTCTGCTCTGCCAGTAGCCTGGACAAAATATGCAACTGTTCTACATCTCAATTTGCTGAACCTTCAGACAACAATACTGCTACCCATGATGCCTTTTGAAAACTACCTAGACTGTAAGTAATATTCAATGTGAATATTAAACAATACAAGAAGCAAAGTAGTATTAAGGAAGCTACTCAGCCATGCACAATTTGATTTTAATATACTCCTAGTCTGGCTTGTCATAATTCTGCTGCTTGGGTCAAAAGGCAAGGCCATAGGCTAGGAAACACAGGTTTGGACTCCATTTTGAAGTTGGTTTTGTTCAGCTACGCGGGTTCCACTTCTGGAGCTGTTTTTAATTGTGTGTTGGGTCCTCCAAATTTACTGAATTTCTGATTTCAAGCAAACATAGATTTAAGCCACAACTAAAACTTTTTTTGGAAACATGTCTCTTGGAAAAAACTGGCTTTGTCTGTAATGTTTCCTGCACATTACTGATACAGAAATCACTGGAAAAAAAGGTGCATTTTCAGACCTCAATAGGAAAGAAACAAGAAAAACAATAAGGTTTTCATCCTGCAGGCCTAGAAAAACACAAATGGAAGGCCATAAGCAGAGTGCTGGATAAGCTGGGCAGTGGTGACACATGCAACTTCACGAGTCCCATTGCTGTTAGATGTTACCAAAATGAAGGGGAAACTGAGACTTTATGTCATCTCTTTTGTACATTTATTGCAGCACTGGGACATGCAAATGCAAATATTAGTTATTTTGAACTTCATCACATGGACTTGGGCCTGCCTTAGAAAAACAGCCTTCTGAAAGGTGAATGCACTTTTTATTTTCTCTTCGCTTTCATGGCCAGGATGGAGGTGACGCATTTAGAACTGTCTGATTTATTAAAGATGTCTGTAAATAATATTTTTGTGTACAGCTGTCTTACTGTGAAAGGAATGCTGCTGAGGGACTATCCCATGTGATTGTTTTAACGTCTAAAACCCCTTTCATTTTCATGTATGGAAAGCAGCACAACAAATACCGCAGTGAATCTGGCAGGTCTTTCCATAGGAAAACAATTAGCAGATATATCCTCAGTTTCTCCCTACACTTTAACTTGTGACACTGGAAGAGGAATCCCTTTAATTGGTACTGCCACATTCAGCTGCAGGGAGAGAAGGACCAGCCAGACTGTGCTTGAGACTTCTTAATGATGTCTTTGGAGCATGCCAGAATTGAAGTAGGCTTCTTGGGAGGACTGGCCATCACTTCACAATTTATCCAACAGATGCTTCCCCTGGGCTGCCAGTAGAAAACCCTGACAAAAATTCAGCAAGCCAGGACACATCCCGTCTGGGACCAGCCTCCTTTATCCCTAGCCTCTATAGCAGTCCCTCCCTGCCCCTAATTAATTCAATCAGTTATAGAAGCAACACAATGTCAACACAATCACACATTTTGCAAAGTGTAGGAACTTCTGCTTTGGAAGGGGTTTGCTCGGCTGTTTTTTTTTAAAACCTTCAGACGTCCAGACTAGTAGTTAACATGTGTTCAATTTGCCTTTGTAAATGGATTACCAGAAGTTCAGTTTTTTGCTATGTTTAATTTGTGCTTTGCAAGATGAATGATCTGATTCAGGTTTCTGGTTTTTATTTCCTGCAGATACTTCAGGAAAATTCAAAATGTCTCCATCTCCAGCTAATCTTTCAATTATTTCACACAGCACTGCCTTTATGCATTTTTGAAATTTTTATGATGACAAAAGGAGCTTGTTCAGAAATATTTTAGATGCTGTAATCTAAACTACTAGGAAAATAAAAAATCCAAGGCTGTGGCTTGTCTTTGGAAGCTAGAAAGAACAATACAGGTTTTGCTCCAAGAAATTCCCTTGGGACTGTCCAGATCATCAGCAACTGAGGGGAAAGGGAAGCGAAGGAAGAAGTAGGGAATAGGCAACTCATTAATAGCTAGTGACATTTAATTTAATAAAAACACAGGGAGCAAAAGTTGTTATGAAGCAAGAGGCAAAAAAAAATTTAAAAAAGAAAGAAAAAAGGAAAAAAAAAAAGAAAGACAATTCCTCATATTACGTCTGGTGAACTAAGAGGGAAATCTCAACGCCCACGGACTGGGACAAGCTCCAGGAGGGAAACCTTAGACCACTACGTCAACCTTTTACTGTAAACATGTTTTGCAGGTTTAAACAATTCAGCTGAAATCAAAAGAAAAAAAAAAGAGAGAGAGAGAAAAAATGGCTTTGGAATTGTTTGTGGGAGCCCTAAGCCTCAAGATAGTCTGCTTATGCCAGAGAAAATGGTTTTGCCCCAGTGCCCATCCGCCAGGGAGCCTGGTGAGCAGGCGGGATGCCGCCTCCTGTCAGTGTGTGCTGGAGGAGTGAGGGCTGCTCGCCCACAAAAGTTTCCATTGTACGCCTGCCACATCTGCAGCAATGCGCCTGGTCTGGGCCCAAGGCAACTCCCTCCTGGCCGCTAGCCAACCCAAGTACACCAGAGCAATTTATACCTTTCCAAAATGCAAATAATTCAAATTACAGACATAACACAAAGCTGAAGCAGACACATTTCAGGCATTCCCGTTAAAGTTTGCTCGCCGGAATTACTGTGCCCAAATGGGCAGTTGTTATACAGGGAGGGGGGAGATGGGAGTCAGGAGAGGAGGAGGCAAGAAGGAAAAGGGAGAAAACAGCTTTTCCAAAGGTCTTATTTCATTCCCTTTCATTTTACTATTTACTTTTACAAAGTAATAAGAAGTGTCTTCTCTGAACCAAATGTCTGGCTATGTTTTGGCATTTTTAAGATTTATACTGCAATATTTTGAAGAGAAAGACAGTTCTTTATATAGCTAAAAAGTTGGGTCAAGGTATTATACTGGTGTCTTATGTTTGGGTTTTTTTTACCAAATGGAAATAAACCCAAAACACCCATGCACAGAAGGGCAGGGCAGGGCAGAAGCCCTGACGAGTCCACGGTGGAGTGCCCTGCTCCTTCACTGCCAGCAGCAACAGCCATTAACCCGACAGAGCCGAGGCTTTCATGGGGAACCACACAGGCTGGATGAATGACCCTCTAATTCCTCCTCCTCCAAAGAGGCAGTGGCAGTGCTGGGGGAAGGAGAAGCTGCTCCCACCCATTCCACACAGGCTGGAGGCTCCGCTGACAGGTGGCCATCAGCACTACTGCCAGCTGAATATACCAGGTTTGTCAGGAAGCCTGACATTTACAGACCCATCCCTGTTATTTATAGCCATCCCTGCTCCATGTGTACTTCACCACCATCCACTTCTGCCTTGTTTTCTTCGTTGCTGTAAAACTCGGAGCACCTGGGATTACTAATGATGAAAATGCTGTGAACCTCCACATTATGAGGAGTGGATTTTCAGCTCTGCAAAGCATGAACACCCTATTTTAACATGGGGGAGCTGAATAGTAAATGGGTCTTTGAAGCCTGCTCTTATCAGCCACTCGCTCTGGCGCTGAAGGAAACTGCGCACAAGTCCAGAAATAAAAATACTCTAATTCATCAGGGAATTCCCTGCAGTATGAGTCACCAAGCGGCTTCCCCACCACACCCAGCTACAAGATTTCCACATAAAAAGACACTGTAAAGGTCTGTTTTAACACAGAAGCAGGGCTAAAACATAGTTGTGTAGATCTAGCAGCTTCAGTTATTCACCCACAGAGCCTTGCAGACCATGACATACAAATTTTCCTCATGGAAGGGGAGAGCTGTACACAACAAAAAGAGCTGTAAAGAGACTTTCCAAAGACACTTTTTTAGCATCTTCTCATCATTGCCCATTCAGAGAGATCCCATGGGATTTCTATGGCTGGGTTTACCTTTGTATGCCAGGGAACTGCAAGCATAGTGTGAGAACTGCAAGCTCAAAACTATCAAGTCGCCAGTGTAACTCTCCAAAATGATGGATTACAGAAAGGGGGAAGTATATAGAAATGCAAAAAACCCTAAGCTTGGAAACTCAGGAAGGTATAACATCTGGCAACTACTTCTATCTTGCCTCTATGAAATAGGCATAATGAAAATGTTCAGACATATTTAAGTGATTCCACTTTACTACAGGAGGTTAAAACAGTGCATATTCTTTAGCAGACCTGTGTTCACTTGAGATATGAGTAGAAGAATAGACATTATCTAGGATTTCATTGCCTATACACAGGGTACATTTTATATTCTTCCAGTCTGTGCTTCAGTGCAGTTTGACTGCACTGGCTGCACTGTAAATCTGTATTTACATTAATATATTCCAAGTAAAATGGTGAAACAAGCCCCACCATCCCAAAGGAACCCACTACTTGATTAATGTGTTGTGAGATTACCCTGAACAATAATTCCTGTGCTACAGCCCAGATTACTTTAACATGTCCACAACAGGCAGGGCACACATGCAATGCAGCATCACTTTGAGGTGCTCTGCAAAGGCTGTCTACCCTCCTAATTGGCCCTAACAGTGCATATTTCAACCCCTGAGGAATTAAGAATTTGAAAGCTTTCAACTCGCACTGCTACCCTTCTACTCTGATGAGTGCTCTCATGACACCGAAATGACTGATCTGTGAAGATGTTCAGAAGGAACAGATGGGTTTCTGTGCAAAGAAGAGGAGGAAGACTATGGCAAAGTCTCATCATTTGGACTTAAGAGTTATCCAGTTCTCTGCAGAGAGGCCATCAGCTTCCAGGGGAAGGGCAAGATGGACTGGCAATGAAAAATGTGAGGAGGAAGCTATGTTGCTTGGAGGACTGCACTCCTCACTGGCATCATCTCACCAGCTGGCACTTATGGATTGGCATGGGTGTACTAGTGCCAGATTTTGCAGGGGCAGAAGCCTTTTGAATTTGGGGATGCCACAAGCAGTCAGGGCACTTTTCTCCGCTGGTCCTACAGGCCATCTTGCTGCAAACAATGTTTCCCCAGCTGGACACCAGCAAGGGAAGGGAATCCCACCAAGTGGGTGGGATTTTCTATGCCTGTCCTGATACACTGCTGTACATCTTAAAGACATTTACAAGGATCAGGCACTAAGGAGGGACCAACACCAGCCTAGCAGTCTAACATGGGATGTACAGGAAAGATAGGGCAAGAGAGGTATGAAACCTTCAGAAATACAGTGTTGCTAGCACAGAAAACATAAACAGCCAAGACCTCTCTTTTGATCTCCTCAGGACTTTGCTCTCCTGAGATCTCAGCCTCTTAGGGACCCGTGAACAGCAAGATGCCTCCTAGTCCAAGAGAAACTTTGAGAGCACCTCTACCTCCTGGTACAGCTTCTTCTGCTGGTGCCATGGCCTGTCTACTGCCCAGCACACTGTCCCTGATTGCCTCTCCAGCCACCCTCACCTCTACTCTTTGCTCTTATACTACTTTTGCTATGAGACCACACAGCTGGTCTGATTTTCTTACTTACTTACCTTATTTCCCTCTTCCATGACAGGAAGTCCCCAGATCTTCTTCTGCCCTCCTCAAAACCTACTGTGCTGCTACAGAGACTTCCCCACTGCTTTGCTCCCCATCCCTGGCATGGCTACTGGCAGGCCTCCATCCATGTGCAGCAGGGCTCAGGCATAACTGACCTATTTTTATTTCCACATCAAAGGTGAAGTATTTGTTGGTTTCTTCTCATAAGCATTTTTGCAGCATATATATTTTGTCCACTCCTTCAGCTATTCATTTTTGCAGTATTGAGCTAAGTGCCATGTAGACTTAGGTCTGTTTGCCATCAATATGATACTCTCAAGTTACTTTTTCTCGCTTCTTTACCTTGAATTAACAATAAGAATGTCATGCAGTGGGCAGGTGTAAAAAAACAGCACAAAATGGATCTTATGGTACTTTGGAATCAGTACCAGGCATGCGCTTCCTCTCTGGCTGCTCAGCTGGGCAAGCCAAAAGCTGAGGGACTCACTTTGCCTGAATGGTGAGGCCTTTTAGCTGCCTTTTACCACAGTGTGTCTAACAGACATAATTATTCTGAGTTCCAGTGTTTGCAAATGAACTGTAATTTTAGTCCAGGTAATTAAAAGGAGGCACAATGCTGACAACTGACAGATTGAGGTTCATTTTGAGCCAAAACCATTGGAAAGACCTGCCAGATACTATTTTTCAGCAGAATAGAAGCTGGTTGTGCAATTTGTGCTCTCCGGCACCTCCCCCTATTCAAATTATTGTTGGTCTGAGGGTCTTATTTAATAACTTTAAGTAATCCCAGGTCAAAGACACACAACTTCCATGAAAAACTGCAGCTTGACATAACTGAAAAATTTCTCTAGAGCAGGCAGGTCAAACAAAGCACACCCAGCACAGCCACCCACCAGCAGTCATGACAGTACTTTACTCTGGTTTTGATTACATTCATGTCATCTCCTTATCTTCACAATTTTACTCTCCTCTGGGAAACTCTAGTAGGCTGAACCTGTGACTCTGCAGCTGAAACTGAGTAAAATATTCTTGGTCCATCTTCTTCAGTCTAATCTGTCTTATATCTTCTCAGACTATTGGAGTAACAAACCGAGCAGCCAGTTTAAATTAAATTCCAAATTTTTCTTCCATGAACAATTATTTTCCTCTACTTCTGTGCTGGATGCCAACACCATCACCTGTGCTATAGCTACTTCTAGTAATTTCTCATCTTAAGATGTATATTTGATCCAAATGCTTTTAAATCTTCCTTCCGCATTATTTTTTGAGACACAAACTCTTCAACTGTATGACCACAACTTCTCAACTTCCAGGAACTTCCCATTATGGTAACTCCTTGTGACTTTTTGGCAGATACTTCTTAACTTTTTTTTTCCCCATCTCATTTTCCTCTTCATGTCCCTTTTCTTGTTTCTCTTGTCCAAGAAGGTCAGGCTCAATCTTAAGAGGTCTCTCCTGCTGTCCTTTGATTTTCTGCCTTGACATCAACTTCCCAGCAGCAAGGCACACTTAGGAAACAATTTATCTCTCTATTCCTCTCTTAAATGTCATTGTATTTTCTTCCACATTGAAGGTGTAATTTTACTTCCTTAACAGGCATAAAAAAACATACTCCTTTTCCCTCAGCTCTTCCCACATTTCCTGTGATACCTATTTGAGACATGAACCAATTCTTAATGATGTCAGGAAAGAAACAGGACACAAGAAGTTGTCATTCTCCAAAATAGGTAGGCCTTCCCTTCAAAAAAAAGTACTTTGAAGGCATCCCCTGTATTGGTTTAAGTAGCAAGGTCTGGCTAGCAGTTGGGCTGCAGGTGTGGAGAAGATTCCCGAAGTTGCCCCCATGTCAGACAACCAGTTCCTGATGGGTCCAAGATCGACCCTGAACTGGCCAAACCTGATCCTCTCAGCAAAGCTGGTGGAACCCCTCTGCCAGCATTTCCCAGAAGAGAAAAAACCCTTCAGCAGCTGTGAGAGAGTGAGAATAAGTGGGAGGAATACCGCTGCAGACCACCACAACAGTGAAGGAGGGGGAGGAGGTGCTCCAGCGACCAGAGCAGAGATTCACCAGCAACCATTGTTGAAGATGGTGGTGAGGCAGCTGTGTCCAGGCAGCCCATGGAGACAACTACACTGGGGCAGAGATCCACATGCAGCCAGTCAGAGGCCATGCTCCTGGCAGGAGCTGCAGCCCATGAAAGGGAGCCCAGGTAGAAGCAGATTTTCTCACAGGAAGGATGGCTGCGGGGGACCCACACCGAAGCAGGCTGTTCCTGAAGGACTGAACCTCACAGAGAAGACTCATGCTGAAGCAGTGAAGGACTGTCTGCCATGGGAGAACCCCACACTGGACCAAAGGAACAATAGAGGAAGGAAGGAATGGTAAAGAGGAGCCATTATGGACTGACTATTCCCTGACCCTCTGTGCCACTCAGGGAGAGGAAATAGCAGCTGAGAATGAAAGAGTGAAGTTGTGCTGGGAAGGGAGGCGGGGTAAAGGTGGTTTTCAGGTTTACCTTTGTTTCTCACTATCCTACTCTATTTTTAATTGACAATAAATTATTTCCCTTAAGTGGAGCCCTGTGACAGTAACTGATATGCAATCTCCTCATCTTTATCTTGACCCATGAGATTTTTAATCTTATTTTCTTCCTGCTGTCCTGTTGAGGGGGGAGACTGAGAGAGCCACTTAGTGGGCACCTGGCAGCTAGCCAAGGTCAACCCACCATGCTTCTTTCCTCAACTGTCTTTAGGCACTGATCTCTTCATTAGATGCTCAGAGTTCTTGTAAGGGCTGTGAATTCCTGTGTATTTGGACAGACAGTCCTACTGGAACAGCCACAGTAAAAATTATTTGAAATCTTGTGCTAGTTGCAAAAGTTCAAACGCAAAAATTTGAATGGACAGATACAGCTGCTTGAAGCCACTTAGTCTGGAAGACATGAAATAATAAAGTTGAAGCATTCAGCCACATTTTCTATAATAATAAAAAAAATAGAGGAATACTGAGACAAGTGACTTTTGAAACCATGTGGTTATTCCTTATTTCTTTATTGTCCACATTAAGTATCTGTGATTGATTGATCTCATTCTTCACTGTGAGAGCAACACCCTGGGTCAGACTTGCTGCTGCTGACACCATCTCATGCGTATGGCTGCTGTCCCACTCTGTCTTCACCATTCCCTTGACTAAACAGCCAGGAAAAACTGAAACGTGCTGACATTTCCTACAAGCTGCATCACTACTCCTCTGTGCGCGTGAAAGGGTTCCACCATCAAATGACTGCAGCATCTGATGACACAATTCACCCAAGGATATCTATTTCTGGGCAGTGGCCAGAAACCCCTTCAGCTATCAATACATCTCTAGGATCTAGGTTCAAGTGACCTTCACATGAACTCCACGCTCCCAACTTGTATGCTTTTGAAGTTTCCAGTTTATCTAGTTTCCCAAATTTTTAACTTCACTGAGCATGAGTCAGCATGAAATTGCTCACTGCCAACTGGAACGTGTGTCCTGAACTTGAATAAACAGACAGATAAAACCAAAATTAAGTAGTATCTGTCTATCTGACTAGAGGGGGAAGACAAGTTTTGCCACTTGCTTATTTATTACGTGAGCTACAATATGATTACTGGTGTGAAACATGACCCCTTTTTGGCCAGTTGCCCCCCAAACTGCTACTGGCAATGGAAAGAGCAATGGAAAGATCTCTGAGAATGTGAGATCTTTTACCACATGGAGCTCTGCCAAGACTCAGGTCACCCATCTTACCATCCCATCACATCACGTCAAAACAGACTCCAAACCCTAAGCTCCACAGTGTATCTGAGTCAAACAAAAAAGCCCACATGCCTCTTCACTGCATCCGTTCCATTCACCTGCCACTCAAATGTTTTGTCAACATATCACTTTCCAGAACTTTTTGTAAGTTTTGCTGAAGCTAAAGGATTGTGTTTGAGTTACCTGCCATATTACAAGGTAAATACTGCTCACATAACATGTGGGAAACAGAACTGAATTTATAAGACTGACAATTTTACCTCAAGGCAGAAACTGATTGATTCAAATCTTTGCCAGAGACAGGGAAATTTGAGAGGAACAAAAAACCCTGTGAAATGCTAGAGTGGACACTTACATTCATCCAGCTTCTTTCTTTTCTATAGCACATTTCACTAGTGCAAAAATTCAGCTGACCAAGCTTGACCACACATCTAACAGGAGGCAAACTCTTAAGTTTTCTCATCTGAAATACTTACAGAAAGCTATGGTTTTCTTTGGCCTATATATTAATAAAAATAAATTGGTGGTTTTACTCAGTTATCTTTCACCTGTTTTTGTTATAACTACTACTACACATCAACACCTTTATTTTCTAAGAGCAAAACCTGTTCAGCAGAGAGGAACAACAGTTTTGACAGAAAAAGACATTTAGCACAATAAAAACAAGAGCAGAATGGATAATTTGAAGCAATAACCAAATCTGAAAAGCTTCCTAACTGTTTGAAAATATTCAGAAAGGAAAATCCCTGGAGGAAATGTTGCTTACACACAGTTTATTTCTCCATCTTTTAGGAACTTTGAGTGTCAAAAGCTTTGGGCACAATAGTTGAGGATATTACGCAATTAGGTTGCTGAAGTGTGGAGGCGCCAGGGTAACTGTTGAAATCTGCATAATTAACAGGTTGTTCAAAAACATCAAAGTCTGTAAGTCTGGAGTTACTCAGAGATACTGTGAACACTACAAATGTGCATCAAAGAGAGTGATGCATCTTCAGGGAGGGGCATTTGTTACAGAGAAGATTAGAAACAGCCTTTGACCAGGACAAAATGGCCCTCAACATTAACAGCCCAGAGTCAAAGAACCAAAGTCAGTGTTATTTGAGAAACTAATCCCATAGTGAAGTTGGGTATTACATTTCTGCCTTTTCACTCTTTAAAACCCTTGTCCTGAGCTCTTGTCACTAAGCACAAAAGCAAAGAAATGGGTTTGGAGCTCTGACTTGACTAGTGGCAACTCAACCCTATGATAATTAATAATAATACATCCAATGACCATTTCTGCCCATAGGTCACTAATTGATTATAAAGATTTTCTGAGTTTAACCTGATCTTTTAGGTATGTCTAGACTTGGCCAAATCGGTGTAGCTAGTTCCAGTGTTAAAAATACTTGAGCTAGTTCCAGTGTTAAAAGCTGCAGGAGCAAGGAGCAATTTCTGAGCAAGGAGAGATTTTCAGGGTTGATTAACTCTTTCAGATCTCAATATGAGACATTTTCTAACCCCCAAAACACTCTTTCTATCCCAAAATTTTCTACAGCATGCCAGGAACTATAATCCATAATTTACCATAATATATACATAATTTTCCTGTGCATTGTTCCTTGGGATACTAGGTTTGTGTCTCATCACTGAGCTTTTATTTATCAGTTACAGGATACATTTTGTGAACTCAGGGATGAAAATGAGGACTTTTTCAGTGTAGTCATCAGTTTTATAGATCATAATCTGATCATAATCTGATTTTAATCTGATCTAAGAGCTCAGAGCCTGAGCATTTTTCTTAGTCAGGCTTTTGTGCTGCTTTGTGTTCAGTAACTCACATTGCCTTTAAAAATTCACTTAGAAATGAGTGTTTGTAAAAAGTGTTACAAAAAAGGTAGCTGATAGATGTGCAATCCCTAAAATACACTCTCCAAGCATCTCTGCTTTTTCTGAACTTTTCTTGAGACTTTTGTTGCCTGGTAGATTTATAATCTACAAATGAAGTCAAAAGTTTTAAAATTTTAAGTAGCTAAATCAGTCTTTTGTGATATTTCCAGTTAATGATCACCTTTTGTTATAATTCCAACTCACGATCCATGAGGATGCACATGTTGGCAGGAAGTAGTTTTACTCGTAGCCAAACACTTCCTGCCATAGCTAACAAACACCAACCTCATTTCACCTATTATTGTAACTAAAATGCACACCTTGCTGGCACAGCAAACCCCAGCCTACAGACACCAAGGGCCCTTGCCAGTAAGGAATTCCAGGCTTTTCAGTATTTCACAAAGTACTAATTCTTCCAGTGACAAACATACAGGTGTTAGCCATTTTCAACATGGCACTCAACAACCATGAACATGCACGAGCCACTTTTGACCCTCAGGAAGGGAAATGTAAGACTACAAAGAGAGATAGAAAGTGAAAGGAGATAAGAAAAAAAAATTATTAGTGTAATTTTTAAGTGTCAAAGTCATTGTGGGACTCCCCAGTCCAAGGAAATGCTGAATTTAAAATAATGAACTTCTCAAAGTAAATTTAACATTCCCATTTTCACTACTGCTAGGTTTCTTGGACAGTCATTTTATACCACTGCTCATCACTGGAAAATGTGGTCTGATGTGCAAGCAACAGAATATTGTGCAAAATCTGGTGAAATAAGGCCTCACATCAACACTTAGGAACTTTTTTACAGTACTGTAGAATCTTGAGCAAATTTTAGTCCCCTTCTAAACACTCATTATTTATTCAAAGGGGTGCCTTCTGCCTGATCTCACCATGAGGGGGTCTCCTTCCAGAGAAGATCCTCACAGCACTTCTCCTGTGGTTCTTTTAGAATGCCATGCCTTCACCCCCTGGATACCTCATTTTCCCTGTGTGAGACACAGAGTCACAAGGCTGCAAAGTTTGTTTTGCTCTGTTTCATATGCTTCTTAGCTGAATAGCAGCTAGCAAGGGGTTAAGCTGAAAGCAGGAAGCCACTGCTGCCCAGGCAGAAAGATTGATTTGATCACTCTTCAGGGATTGCCTCCTCTAAGAGTCACTGCTCAGACTGACTCCCCCACCAAAGGAGGCCAGGATAATGCCATTCCTCCAGAGACTACAACAGCTGAGGGCTAGCTCTCAAGACTGAAAGCTTGGGACTCATGCTTGGAAAAATATTCAGCAGACCACAATGCACTCAGCAGACTTAGGGAATGCTGGGGATAAAAAAGGCAAACAAAAAGTGTTCTCAAACTCCTTGCATTATCCAATTAAGTATGCAGACTAGGAGGAATGAGACAAGCTCCAGGAGACTGCCTCCTGGCTTGGGGACTCTGCCTGAGTAGGGACTGAAGACATGAGTTGACATGGTACAATATTTAAATTTTATTCAAAAGATATGTTCTCTTTATAAGCACAACAATCTATTACTTTGATCTATTACTCTGTAATAGCTGTATTTGGCTGCTACCTACTAGGAACATGATTAACATTCCAAATTCAAAAACAAAAGTGGTAACAGCAGCAAAACTAATGAATGTCTCCAGCTAATCACAGAGGTTCATAACCAGCTCTCTACGAGAAAGAGAAACTATACTGGTGTTCCTTCTCTTGACCTACTTTCACTGATGTTCAAGAGCTGAAAGGGAAAGAAACACCCCATGCTGATTTACAAAAGTGAAGGCTGCTAACGCTTGTTCACTTGACATTAAATACAGTGACTGTTAAAAAGTCCAGCCAGAGCAGTCTGCCACTAAAGTAATGATACATTGCTCGTTTGCTTCCGATGCATCAAGCTGTGTGAGGCAGCATAGCACACAAACCATGGAAGCCTTAAAAATTGCTCAGCCCAGATTAACCAGGAACTTTGCTTTTTGTGTGTCATTTCTACTGACACAATTATTGCAATTCCTGGAGATGATACACTCTGACTCTAAGGGCTCAGCCTCTGCAGCTTATACTGACCTGTGAAGGCAACAAACCTACAGAGAGACTACTAAAAAAGGCAGGACCTTAAACTCTGTAATTGAAAGCTATACAGAATATCCTGCTTATAGTGTACTTAATGTAGTATAGGAATATAGGAGTAGGGAGACAGTGTTCAGATCCACGCTGTGGTACTTGCTGTGGGCAAAAAGCACCACCATTGCAATCCTTTGGAATGCAATACTTAAAAAATTTCCAACTCAAAGAAGGAAGAGGAAAGGAAATAAGTATTAAGGAAGGCATCCTTTAATGTGGTTTCCTTCTTGTAATGAGACAGATTGAGGACTCCTGAACATGTCACACTAACCCAGTTCTGTGCAGCAAAGGAATTTAAATATAAATAAAGTAGACATTAACTTTCTTCCCCCCTGGGGGGACCACAGAGAACAGAATTCAGTTTTATTCAATTGCATTACCACCTTTTTCCTATCTTTTTTAACTTTCTTTAAAAACAAAAATTCTGCTGATGTCACAGCCACGTCCTCACTGTGTGTGCTGCAGTGCTTGGGGTTCACAGAAGTGTGCCAGCTGTCTCTCCTCAAGAAGCCAAGGCATTATCTCTGTCCAGGCATTTTTGGCAACTTAAACCTCATCAATCCAGAATTCTGTTGGGGAATTTCAGGGGAATCCTCTGCTTTTGTCCTGAGCTTGCTGAGCTGAAAGACTTGGGTGTCTTTGCCTCCACAGCCTCCCCATGTCTCCCTTCCATCCTGCCCCATGGCCGAAGTTCCTGTGGTGCTAGTAGGGGCCCTGGGTGGGAGAGCAGTGTGGGAACCTTGTGGACATAAAGGGTTAAACAGGCACAGCATCAAAGCTGGTGCAGGCGGCCTGAGGAGTGCCCAAGACTGTTTTAAGTTCGGGGTGGGGGTGGGGGGTTCAGTCGGCAGCTGAGGAATTCATAGCTTGTGCCAGCGCCAGGGAAACCCTTTCCAAAACAAGACTCAAAACTATCCTTAGCAGTCTCGTTTCAGAGCCTGACTTTGACTCCCAGCTCCGCTCCCATCGCTTATTCCCGCGGGGGGGCATTCACATGGATTAGGCACTGTCACCCTGGGATCCACCGCTCCTGCAGGCACACCCTGCCCCAGGCCCAGCTCCCACTCCATGCTATTCTCCATGCCATTTTCCCCGTTCCAGCCTTGCCTGCAACTCCACTCCAGGAGAACCAGTCCCACCACCACAGCACCACAGGAGCAGCACTGGGCGAGGGGAACTTGTCCTTCCCTCAATCCTCGAGGTAAACTTGTCCTGCAAATGAATGCATGTGCTCCAAGTCCTCCCAAGCCAGCACCTTGTATATGCCACAGGAGACGAAGGTGCACACATGCCACTGGCAGCACAAATTACAGAAATCTTTAAGAAGATGCACTGTGCTGCAAGCTTTAGGGAGACATGGCACAGGAGATGCCCAGAGATTTCAAAATCCTCTCAGAGGTCCTGACTGCTACACTGATGGTTTGCTACAATAAACAAATGCCAAAGGTTGACTTTCAATGTCTCTATTGTCTACCTGTAACTACAGTTGCCACAGTGTGAAACCTCAGCATTAGGCAGGCTCAGATCCTTTGCACAGCTTTGCCCATTGACATGAAAAATGTATTAAGTGAGAAGAAAATGTCATTACCATATTTGTTCTTTCATCATTTGACACAGATGGGGTAGGGGGGGAAGGCAGATTAGAGTCTAGATTGAAAAGACATACCTGGTGCTTTCTCCACAAAGATGACTTTGGAGTCTTGCAGAAAGTTATGACCAGTCAGTACCATTTTTTTCCCTCCTGTAACAGGAAAACTGTCGGTACTTTGCTTCTCCACCAGAGGCAGTTCTTGGGCAGATCTCTGAGCTGGAGTGTTATAAAGAAGATTAAAAAAAAAAAAAAAAAAGCAACCACAAACACACCAAAAGTTAAATACTGCATTTAGTAAGTAACTTAATGCTTACTCTCATAAAATAAGCTGAGTTTGATACAGAAACAAAGAAAGTTCATAAGGTTTACAGGAAATTTGGTTAATTTTCAAGTGCTTTGATTGTAAACAATAGTGTTAAATATCAGTATAGATTCAAAAGACTCACAAAGAACAAGTCTTTTAAGATTCAGCTTGATATGTACTATAGCACAAAGTGCATTTTAATGGAAATTCATTTATTTTAAATAATTTCTCTCACTCTGTGTCTAGCATATATGCTGTGTCTTTACAAGACACACATGACAAGGTAATCACACATGTCCAAAATTTGTTTCAGTCAGTATACACCCTAGTGTCAATTCTTCAAACTGTCTTGTAGTGGCAGTGGCAGCAGCAGCAGCAGCCATGGCCCTTGTTATCCAGCAGCAACTCACACTTTTGAGAAAGTATTTCCAAAAGAATCTGAGTGTCCAAGCACACATGGATCCATATAAACTGAATCAGGTATTCTTGTGGCACAAATTTTATCTCCCCTCTACTGGGACATGAAGAGAGTGCTGCTTCAAGGGACAATGTGACATTTTATCCAATTACATGGTTCCTTCTGGTGTCACATGCATTAAGAAATGTATTAAGTTTTTGGCACCAGCTTATTCCACACTCTGACTGGAAATAACACTTATTATAGAACTTATTTTTTCTATTGTTTTCCACTTCTTTCAGCAGGCATGTGCTGTGCTTTTGCTCATTAAACAACACTCAAAGCTGTGGTACCCTGACACATATCCAATCATCTTCACATTTAGTGGCTCCTTGAGTTTGGTACCTTTGCACAGACCAGATCAGGATAGATTCAAACTGTACCTTATCCTGCTGTATAGACACTAAAAAGCTATCATAAACTTCAATTGCAGAATGAAACCATGACTCCTCACATTTTTTGCTTTGCCTTCCAGCATGAATGGGGCTAGGAATGGTCAGGCCTTCCTTCCCCATTCGCTCTGTCAGAGCTCACCACTCACATACATGCCAGATGTTAAGTTTCTCCCTTTCTCTTTCAGCATCAGAAAGATTCACTTTGCAGATGGAATTCAACAAAACCTCAAAAAACTGTTTCTGTCCATCCAGCCAATCAAAATAGCACCGAGAGTTAGACTGAAATTCAGCTTCCACCACTTATGATGGAGTGTTAAAGCCACACAAAGCATTTTGTTTTGTGTGGAGGGAGACTGATGGGGCTTACAGAGCAAAAATTATACAGGTATCTTTGAAGAGTGTCCCAGTTTATCTGATAAAATACTGTTTGTTCATTTAAAGAGACCGCAGTGCAGAAGCCTGGTTTCTGGAGGTTTTCTGAAGCTGCAGGCCAGTGTGTCAGTTCTAGTATATTGCTAGCTCCTTATCAAAGGGGCTGGGGTTTTGTTTGCTGATCTTTGCTTTATGATAGGGAGACCGAATGAATAGGACATGAGAGATGTTTTCCAAAACTTCTACAGCAGTTACCTGTATGATAAGGAGTCACCAAAACCAAAGGTCCTGTCTGCTATTAGTTTAACTGTTCTTTACTTGCAAGTATGTGTTTTTCTATAGCACTCAATGCACAAAGCTACGAATTTTTTCCTAAGATACATATATGCTGCTCTCAGTATAAACCACGTACTTTTGAAAAGCCAATTAAAGTTCATTAACTAGACAGGTAAAACAAAACCAGTGTAGAGGTGTGGGCAAAGACTGGATATGGGGCAGAAGTGTTAAAACCTGTTCAAAAGCTGTGTGGACATGGCAATGCTGAGTTAACAGTGGACTCAATGATCTTAGATGTCTTCTTCAACCTTATTGATTAAAATACTTTCTGATAATACCTAGCAAGAGGAGGATATTTGCTGCTACTTACAGCACTCAATGGGGTTGGAGGCTACTTGCAAGGAAAGGGTCCTGCCATTCGCTTGTGGGATATGAACCCTGAAGACCAGACGCACACGTGTGTTCTTCCGACCAATGTCTGTCTCTCCCTTGCGCAGCTCGATGTCAGAGTTTCGGAGCTTTAATATCCCAGCACAGTCAATGCTATTCAAAAGGAAACACAGGGCAGTTCAATTCACTTCAAGAAGACTTCAGGAAGACACCAGTGTGCAATATCTTCCCTCTCTCCTGCATGCTCTTCTTAAAAAAACTGCATCAGGCACAACTCAATGACCAGGCTGAACTCAGCAGACTTTGTTTAGTACTCGCATTCCCAAGCAGCTGAGTTGGAGCTATCTATAGCAGCAGGTATAAAGCACACAAATTTAGGAAGTTACCTCAGTTCCCAGAGGAAGAAAAGCTGAAAGACCCTTCCTCCCCAAGACATCCTGTAAGGATTGTAGTTAAAGATTAACCAAAGGCCAAAGAAACAGCCAGACTAGAAAAGTCAGTGGGAGGCAACAGCAGCGCAGAAACTGTTACTAACCTAGAATGCTAGGCTGTTTACAATTTTACTTGTTACAGCTAATTTGGACAAAAATCTGACAAGATTTCTAATCTAAGGCAGAGTCCTGAAATTCTTATTAATGAGCACAGCTCTCCCTGAGGTCAGTTCTACTATCGATTTGTTTGTATTTCAATGAGTTGGAAACACTTCGAAGCTGAGTGCTGAGCTGAAGCTCTGCTTGAAAAAAAAACCTAAACTCAGAGTCCTCTCCTCACATTAGGGAAAAACATGCTTTTCATCAGATACAACTACTACCATTTCTGACCTCACTCTCTTTTCTTTTTTAACTTTGGTTTTCCCCTGGATGAGTTTACAAGTCCAGATTTTTATCAAAGAATATTTCAATAGAAGAAGCTCTCAGAACAGAAGACATATAAACATATGCACTCAAAAACCCACTGCAAAAATACCTTTGCCTTGGCCACGACTACAAAGCCTACATGCCAATTTCTTCTGGGTACTGGTCTTTGGCATGCATTTTATTACACTGAATATGCATAGTTAACTCTATTTTGCATTCAAAGAGTTTAATTCCCCCTCCAGACCTTTGAAGCTCTGTTCTGAAGCAAAGTGCAAACAAGCACTATGGCAGCATGGTTTTGATCTGCATTTTTTCTAAAGTATGGATTTCAGAATTTAAAAATGCCCTTGCTGATATGATCAAAGAAACTAATGAAAGTATTAAAGATTCCCAACAATGCATATTAGCATGTGAAGATGTAAGAATTACAGAGTATTTGTACCCTAATCAAAATTCTATGCAAAGATCTGTAAGATAGGGAAGAAACAGTGCATTTCTCAATTTTGTCTCTCCTACAGCAACACTTGTAAATTGAATAATTATTGGCATACAATTCATATCCAAATTCAGGGAAAAAAGTATTTAAATTCAAGCTTGTAAAATCATAGACATTAAAATCTGAAGTTAAAAGGAACAACTTAATGTGTAAAAGTTTAAATGGGCAGATGAACTCTGGTGTTTCACTGAATCAAGGCCTGATTACATAAAGTGTGAGAAAAGTCCTTGACTCCAAATTTAAATTCACTGTTAGTGCTACATGAGGTTTTAGACTACTGACATGTAAGGCTTATATAGGCCAAAGCATTGTTTGTGATTCTTGAGTGAGTTGTACTACAGTCTGGCATGCACGCCACAAAAATATTCAGCTTGGCTCCCAAACTGTGTAACTTACCTTTATTTTAGGAAGAAAGACAAATTAAATTGTAATAATGTTCCAAGATGGCCAAAAATGTGATTCAAACTAGATATATAAAGGGCCAAAGAAATACTTTGTGGGTACAAACTGGTGAAATTTCCTTAACCTCAATGTAGCTCCACCAACTTACGATGGCAGGAAACAGGGCCAATAATTTTGAAGGCTTGTTGTGACTCTTAACACAATGCCCTGAGAGATCCTCAGGTCTTGAGTGACCACTCTAAGCTCAGTTGGCAACGCAGCTAAACATACTCTCATACTCTGGCTCTTCTATTTACATGAGGCACTCCAGGGCATGTTGTACATGACACTGCAAACCAGCTCTAATAACCACTGTGTGCCAAATGACTTTAGGTATTTGATAGCATTTTCCAGTTTGTTAAGGTGTGGAAAACTGTAGGAAAAACAAGGAGTTAAATTGTGATTTTCCTGTGGCATTTGGTTTGGTGGAGGTCAGGATTTCTTGCTTGCTTTCTGTCTTCCTACATACACACACAAAGGTGCATGCATCTCTATATAAATATGAATACTTTTATATTTATACACATACACCAAGAGCTGTACTTTTACACAAGTGCACAGAAATTCCTCCAAAGGCAGGCAGATAATGGTTAGGATGATTTAAATTAGGGGGAGACAATTCAAATAAGGGGCTAGGCTTAGCCCCTTCGGGCTAAGGGGCTAAGCCCCTTAGGGGAAGGGTACAGAGAGGACAGGATTGAACAATGGGGAAGGTCTCATGTATGTCACTTACACAGAGGGCTATTTTAACCTTTATGTACCATCCTATAACAATGTTTGCAGATGTTTAATGGACCTGCAGGGCACCCAATTATCACTCAGATATCTTAAGATATCCATGCCTACCTTTCTGCATAGCACTAAACTTAGCCCAGTTTAACAACTCAATCTGTAAACTGCTTCACCTTTGAATAAATGTTCTCAGAGGTAACTCTTCTTAGTTCTGGAAGATTTGCTTATAAACAAGTGCCATGAAAAATGCTGAGTTTTATTATGTGAGAAATGAGTGGTTTTATTCATCTTAGAAAAACCACAGGGGCACTTGGAAATGCTCTCTAAGAGTTTCCTTTGACATCCAAAGATAAATTTTAATCAGCTCTGTTCCTTGTGCTACTGCGTATAGGACCAACAGGTGTCATATTTAGAAACTAAATGCAGGAGCTGAGGTAGGAGATATTTACAGCTCAGTAACTGAGATACTTATTTTAAATGGCAAATAAGCACATTGGCTGAAACTCTAGAATGAAAGCAAATCAGTTGTCATAAATATTTGTGAAGTTCATTTTGCTGTTAAGCTGATTAGCGACAATTTATCTCAGCAAAGTTGTGAAAACCTTCTACTACAGAGAGAAATGTAGGGAAAAAAATGTAGGGAAAGGAAAATGGTGTACAAAAAGAAAGAAACAAACCCCAAAGAGATTAAGTGAGGTTACCAAGACAAAACTGCTAGGAGTCAGATATGCTGCCTTGGTCTTACATTGCTCTCATGTTGTTCTCTGGAAGAAGTGGAATTTCCAGGACTTTGGTATTGGAAAGTATTGTTTCGTGGCTGGTGGTGGAAACAGTCTTGCCGGTGATCCGGTGAACCTGGTAGAAGGCATGGGGTCGCAGCAGGCGGTCGTCTGCAGTCCCAATGAACAGCTGCAGTGTGAGCGGCTCGCTTTCTAAGTAACCGTGGAGCTGGCAAGAGAACAGAAAATGCCCACTGAGCACCACGCACATAAACTGCTAGGAATCAATTAAATTTTTATAAGCAGGAGAGCCTAATTCAAGGAGAGAACTTGTGACAGGTGCTATGTGTTAAGTTCCCCCCTTCCATTTTTCCTGTAATGTAATATTGGTACAATAAAAAGGTGCACTCACAAAATATCTCATTATCCTAAAGGACCTGAGGCACTTTAGATGGTCTGAGCACTCCTGCAACATCCACAGAAAACTTTGCATAAATTCTGCTGCAGTGTTCAGCAAAGAACCACAATGGACTCGATTTTCCTTCACAGTACAGAGGGATGCAAAACCAACAGAGTTTGCAAGTGGAAAGGAAAGCTTGCCCATCCCCATGTTTCCTGGGACATCTCCCACGCAGCAGCAGTCTGCTGCTTGTGACTTGTCCCCTCATTAGCTGATTTTTATGCTGGTAAATACCTCCTGGGACAGCATAGAGACAGATCATATATACATGACTAGTAGCTCACCATGTGTGTCAAATTCTTGTTATAATCACACAAAAATATCATTGAAACTCTTGGGCTGGGGCTTGAACCTCATTCACATTACAGTGACTTGCTCTTACGACAACAAGAGTTATTTCTGCCACAGGATGAGGAGGAAACAGAGCCTGACCTCATCCGTACCATCTCCTGTAGAAGCTACTCAGGGCTCCCACTGCTGTGGAGTCCACAGGCAACATCCCACTTGTGGCTGCTGCTTGACACTGGGAAATAAATCTCATGAAAACAGCTATCTTTCTGGGGTTAGTGGTGAAGCTTTGTCTCAAGGGAAGGGAAGATGCAGCCACTAAAGCAGAGAGGAACACGGGCAGGTTGCGCTGCTCCAGGAGATGTCCCACCCTAGAGTAAATCTGCTCATTTTGTTGTAGGTTTCCGTAGATTCTGTAGATTTCTCTGAATGGCTCGAGTGGGTTTCAGCATGAGTTTTTCATCACCACTGAATATGACAGATCAAAATTTACCATAATTTGGTGAGGACCAACTCTAGTTTTAAGGTAGATGCAAGTTCAAATTAAATAAAGCTGAAAGCAAGTGATGAAACCTATCAAATGCTGCTTGTATTTGTATTTTGCCTGTTTTCACTTTTCTTAAGTCTTACAAAGTAATTTAATGTTATCTCTCCAGGGTATTTTACCATCTAATAGCAAGAATGCTATTAAAAACAAAGATCTTGAATCGCTTTTACTCCTTGAGCCCTGCAAAATTCTGGTGGGTGCTAACAGGCCCAAAGCCCCCCTGTCCACTATCAAACATGCTGAATGGCAACCACAATCCCTAGTGGCCAAGTTTCAGGTACCACAGTGATCAGCGCATGAGGGAGGATGATGTTCCTAGAAACATCTTCCATCACCAACTGGGCACACCGTAAATTTTTCACCCACACTTTGATTAGAAAAGCAAAGAGGAGAACAAAAGCATTTTTGTTTGATTTGGTGAAGCAATTTTTATATCCTTACCTAAGGTATGTGAATACTGGAAGGATGCAGGGATAAGAGGAAGACAAGGCTCATTTCTAGCACTACACTATTTAATCAGCTCTGCATTCCTGAGACACCATTTGAAGGCAGCTCAGAACCACGGGGTTGTGACATGGATATGATATGATATGATATATGATTGATACGATACGATACGATACGATATGAGGGTTCCATGCCAGCACTGTCAAACTGAAAACACATTAGTGGCAGTTTGAAAACCTGTCCTATCAGCAAAACAAGAGAGAGAAACAGAGCCATGCCTATACACTGCCTCCAGCAGGATGCCATGGGCTGTGAACATCCTTCCAGCTCCACATGGAACACTCACTCCTATGGCCCCCTGACACACATCAGCACTAAGCTGCAAAAAGAGGGATTCCTGGCTTTCTTCTCAGAGGCAGACATGCAGCATGAGCTGCAGGTGGGGGATCACAGGTGTACTCCTGGTACAGACAGTGGCCACTGGGAAGCCACTGTCCTACTCATCATGCTCCTGTTCCCCCCACATGACAGCCTGGCTGCTCATTAATTCCAACGGTGTGTGTGAGCAGGGCCTGGTGGAGTGACCTGGATTTGTCCCAAGCTGATCTTCCCTGCCTCACCATTTCCAGAGCCTTAGTAGCAAAGCTTAGGTAAGGGAGGAGACAGAAGATATCTCAGGATATTTTTGGTCAAGACCACTATGTGGGTTTGCAGGGGGAAAAGTAAGACAGTGTGACATGCCAGGAAAATAAATTTCTACGCACTGCCAGCGGTCACCTCTCCAAGTCGTCATGGAGGATGCTTTTTATGGAGAGTGTAAAATTAAAACAAACACATATTGAGTTACAAGGCCACTTAAAATGTAAAAATAGACTAGCGAGTAACTCAAACCTCAGTTCAGCAAAAGCAAAATTGCACACCAAGGTACCCATATGTTTTACTGAATATGGGCAAAGAGGACCAAAAATGTTGGTCTTGCATTGGGTTCTGCTATTTCAGGCTTTATCTTTAAATCTGAACTTGGCTGCTGCCATACCTTGTAACCTACTGCTGAGCCTCAGCTTGTGCTTTTCCCACAGGATTCCTACCAGGAGGCAATCAAACACTCATAGCCCTCAGCTTTGCACACCTGCCTTGCCCTGAAAGATGTTCAAATGCTGGAAAATAAATAAGATCTCAGATGCACGTTTTGCATTGTTTTTTAAGGTTTGTGATCTTCAAGCTAAATCTATGTTTGCTTTTATTAAAGGCCCTGTCCTAAAGCAGAGTCATACTTTGTTTGGGATACATTACTCAAAGTCACTTACACCCTGACTTAGAAAGTGCCAGAAACATCCAGAAAGACTCATATAATTGCTATATGCTCGATTTTGCTGCCCTCAAAACAAGAAAAATTCACACTCACGTCACTGTAAGTTTTATGTTGTATTCTGTGTTAGGAAGCATCTGATCTCCAATTTGTATTTCCTTTTGAGCTTTACCCATTGCATCATGTTATTTACTTTTATATTATGTCACATAATCGTATATGCCAACAGAAGCAATAAAAGAAATTGATGCAAGGATTAACATTTAAAGAGGCACATACTATGAATGACTTTTTTAGATTATGCACCCAGTGTATGACTTCCATAGCAGCCTTGGAAGTTTTCAGTGTGCTGTAGATGTCTGGTAAATGGGCAATATCCTGCTTACTGTCAGCTGGGTGCAATAAGAGTATGCCACAGTTACCTCAAAATATAGGAGACATATATTATTGTCACATATTCAACAGTGAGGAGCAAAGGCAGTAAAAGCAGAGTTGAGGGACTTTAGGCTGTTAGGTTTGCCAGAAGTCAAAGGGAATATCAAACAACATCAGTGTAAAATGGGATAGGAAAAAAGGGTGACTGAGCATTTTTCTTGGTGAGGAAAGATCTCGCATGTTCATATCCATGCATATTTTCCATGTATGCTCTGGGGTACTGTACTTCGTGGAAGAGCGATTCAGTTTCCTGGCATGCAACATGGGATGCATGCGTCAGACACCCTATTTTTATCTTTTTCTCTGTGTAACACAGTCCAAAGCTCTTAATAACTCAGTGGTTGAGAATGGGTGACAAAGGTGCTCTCAGCTACAGCATTCATAATAAAGGATGTGTCTTTCCTACCAAGCATGCTTTGCTTGGCAATACGTAGACCCAATAGGAAAGAGGTGTACTTTCCCCACCTGTGAAACTGCAAAAGGAATTAGCTGCCAAAAAGGACCAGGAGCACAATGCTTCTGAGGAGTTTCCCTTCCCAGGTAAAGGCAATGATACAGCAGTCACCTGGTTCAGTAGAAAGGAAATATGCAGGAAAAACCTAAATATGCAGATAAGAACTGTGTGGCCAAGTGTTTGGTTTTGAAATGAAAGTAGGTCATATTCTCTTTTTCTGATCAACCACCGACTACTCTGCTCTTTTCCTCTTTGAGCAATGCTGTTAAAAATACTTGAACTCATCTCAAACAACATTTTCATTTTTATTGTCTGAAGCTGCTAAGATCAAAATCAGACTTAATTGCAGGCCTATTACACACTCTAATTCTATCAAAAGCAATGCAGTCACTGGTAATTAACACCAGAACCAGACCGATCACAGCTAAGCTCTTCGTCACCTTACATCGTCTTATGCAAGAGCAAGGGAAAAGGCTGCACCGGCTGAGCCACCACATCAAGCTTTCTCTGGGATTCCTTCACCTCTCCGTCATCGCTTTCCCAGCACTATCTCCCACCAGCATGTCTTGATTCTCACCAGTAGGTTGCTGCTCATCTCAGTGCAGGGTGCCAAAGCAAACCCCAGCCTTTCCCCAGGGAGACACACTGTGTGCTGAGGCTGGATGTTTTCATGTGTCCAGATGCCACGGCACTGAACATCAGGAGTCTTCCTCCAGTGACCAGTGAAGTGTGAGGGAAACAGGGCTGTCACCCCTCACAGTCATGAGCTGACTGCAAGGTACTATCTGTTTCAGTCCTACAGCTATGATGACTTCCAGTTTATCACAGACTTGAGCATACTAAGGCTGACTGGATTCCAAATGTGCACCTGGTACACATCTATTAAATCTGCCAATTGGAATTGAACAGACTTGGAAAACAATGAGCAGAAGGAGATGAGGTGTTTCGAACATAAGCAATAGGAAAAAAAAGTAAAACCTCTCCAAACCTTTTACAGTTACTAAATTTTGAGGAAATTTTGCAAACGCCACATCCAATAACTCAAACGCTATTTCAGCTTCAGTGGTTATTCCACAGTCTGCGAGGAAAATTTCTATTATTTAAGCCATGGCATTTATTTTAAGAAACGCAGATGAAATATTCTGCATGTTCCCTTTCCAAGTGCTTTACGCTTTTGGCAAGCCCAAGCATCTGTTGCAATGCTCAGAAAGCTACCTGTCATAACAAGGAGCCCTCTGTCTGGAGAGGCTCCTGGAGGCCACTGAAAGAATGGTCCTGTTCTCACAGGACACACCAGCCAGATACACCCTCTGCACCACCCATAACATCAGTCAGGAAGAAAGGGAGCTATACTGTGTAATAACTTTCAAGTGTACTTACTGGGAGTTTGGGGAAAGGACTGTAAAAACCCTAGAGTGGTGCATTCCTCAAGACCCAGACTCTTTTACAAATATATTAAATAAACACTGGGGTATAATTTAGGACTTAGCCTGTCCCAATGCACTAAAGGCTGAGCTTCCACTAATAACAAAGCAGGGCATGACCAGGGACTTAGTATTCACTCTCAAAACCAGTCAGCAGCTTATGCTTGAAACCCTTGAAGCCCATAGGGGCTGCCTTCTTAATACTAATGATGCACCAAAAAATGCCACAGGGAACATCCATATCAGCAACACCTTTTCTGTGTGCCCCTGTTTTTTCATGTTTGGTATATAATAAAGACAACAAGTAAATACACTCATTTATGCCTCTAAAAATATTAAGAACAAGAATTACTTATATAACTACTTATCTGACCATGTAACTGATGGCCACACTGCTTGCAGCAGGTACCACAGTGTTTATGTTTAGCAATGTCTTACACATTCATCTCTCCCATTTGCATTGCCTGAACTGTTCAAGGAATATCGGAGTCAGTCTGGTGAGAATCATGGGGGAGATGAATAACCCAGTCTGGTGTAAGAGGGCTCCTTTCCCTTTTATCCCCATCAATGTTTTGGAAAGCAATTGCAATGCTTTCAAAAATGGTTAAACAGAATAAAGTCTATAAAATAGGGATATTTTTAAAGTCAAGACAAGTGCTGCTTGTCTCTTTAAGCTAGAGCTTTGGAGATACATGCTAAATAGATTTATTGCTAACTTTTTCAAGCAGCAGGTATTTGTTTTTTCAGGAACCTCACACGATGAATGATAAAATGAAACAACTGTCATGTTTTAAAAGTGTACCTAATATATAGCCTCAATAAAAAACCATCAGTGAGTGCTCAGTGTCCTGTTTTTTTAAAACCAAATCAAAGATCAAGCTGTTTAAACTACAGAGAAAGTGCACTAACATTTTGGGTATCAATTTCAGCAGCCAGCACTGAGCAGACATAAAAATAGTGTCATGAATCTAATTTTCAAGAGAAAGAATTTACTTTCGGCTCCCACACAGAAGCACTGGAAGACGTAAGCCACTGCATCATGGGTTTGAATGGCAGGAGGAAAAAGCTGATCTTGCGGGCAGTGACTGTCATGTGAAGCGCAGGCACAGGGGATGAGGTCAGGAGATCAGGGCATCTATTCTGGTGTGTGCTGCAGAGATCCTGCCCAACCTTCGACTGGGCAGCCACCGAGCTCCCCTGCCACCATGGCCACAGCTGAAAATGCCCAGGCACCTGCTGCTGAAGGCTCAGAGTGCCAGCAACATATGCCTCTGGGAGAAAGAGTCAGGAAAAGACTGCCCCATTCATAGCAGAATTCCCTAATACCTATTCTGACCTGGTTTAGCCCTTAACTCTTTTGCTGGGAGATGTCTGAGAAAAAAACCATCTTAGATGCCCTGAGTTGGGGGACTGTTGCGGCTCTCCTCTCCCAAATCCCAGGTGTCATGGGAACTGGTTTATGGAACTCTCCTCGACCTCTCTGCTCTAGAGGGAAGCTAGGCAGTCCTCCTGCACTTCAGGGGTGTACTGCATGCTGAAGGGCAGCAGGAGAGAATAAGCAGGCAGCTGTACGCTGAGCTACTAAGCATGAGGCAGGCAGGGGCTGGCAGCCCCTACTCTGGGGATTCAGGTCCCCACAGGACAAGGAGCAAGCAGCCTTGGTAGTGCCAGTGAGGCAGAGAGGCAGCATCAACAGAGCACAAGCAAATCACTGAGGCACGTGTCTTGGTCCGCGTGTTGCAGAATCCCTGTCTCTTTCCAGCTGTTTCTCTCCATCTTCAAGCTCACACTCTGCAGGTGAAAGTGTTTCAGTCACTGCCATGCCAACTGTGTACACCTTGCCCTTTCCAGATCTCTAGACGCAGGCTTCTGTGTACCTAGAAACAAGGCACATCATTCTGAACAGGAAAACTTCCCTTTGCCAGCAACAGACAAGCAAGTGCTGGTTTTTGGATGAGGTGCACAGCTCCAGACTCTTTGTCTTGTCTTTGTCAGTGACTATTCAGGTGCTACACTTGGTCCACTAAGACATTCCTGTGAGAGCACAAGCCAAAAAAAGGGGAGCATTTTATTGAAAACAGCAGAGCAGACACACTTCAGAATGAATAAATTAAACACAGACAATGCCTCAAAAAACAACCAAATAGAAAATAAAACACTTCCTTAAAAGCCGAGATGACTCTCTGGCTGTGACAGATTTTGCTGTACTTAATCTGAAGCAGTTAACCAAAAAAAGAGAATAAATTATGCTCTGTGCAATGAAACATGTTACTACCCCATAGTATTTCACTTACTTAAAATAAAATTGTAACAGGAATTCCTACAGATTTTTGTGCTACACTCAGGATTTATTTTTTCTTTCTGAAAGTGATTTTTGTTGGATTCACTCAAACTCTGTTTCAAGATCCAAATGCAGTCAAGCTGGTCCACAAATAAAAATAAGATGGCTTGCTCCTGCAAGGGGCCAACCCTGGGCCAAGGATTAGAGTTGGATGGGAGAGCAGTGAATGGAAACGGCAGGAGTGTGTTTTATGTGGCACTTCCTAGTGCTGCCACTTGGACCTTAATTCAACAGAGCAGCGAAAGAGCAGCTGTTCACATCATGATGAATAAAGATCTATATAAAACTTCCAGCTGCAAATACACTGAGGAATTATTAATCTTAATGTAATAGAGATGCTGTACACTCAGTCACTGGCTCACAAGTAATTTCAGTCTCTACCCAGAAAAAAACAGCCTTCGTGGCTGCTGGCTCTCAGCACAGCCATGAAATCCCCTTGTCTAAACAGCCGCAAGACACTGGTCCCTATTTCTAGGAAGGATTTTCCTCCTCAAAAATACACATACCCAAAAACCAACCCATGTCGCATTCCTAAAACTGTTAGTCACAAGAGGGATGCCCATCAGCAAAGGAGTTACTAATGGAATTTTTAAGTCCTGGGCACCTTATTCACTGGGACACAGAAAAATCATTATTGCTCACATGACATCTTCTAACACAAGACCATAGAAACATTCTTCCCCTAATCCTTGCTGCCTCGTCATGCTCTAAGGATTATAAATCCAGGTCTGGGGGTAAGTCCAACACAACAGTGCCCTCCCTGAAACTACCCACCCCCTCACTCTAGAAACTTAATAGAGTAGAAACTCTATTGAATTTCTACTCAAATATTTGCCTTCAGCATCTATCATGGCTTTCAGTTTGGACAGTCATACCCATGGCCATGCACGGGTTAAAAAAAAAAAAAAGATTATCACAAGAGCCCTGTAGAAGGAATTTATTACATGTTCTTAGGCAGATACCCTGAACAAGCTCATACTTGCAAGGCTGCCTTTCACCATGCTGCTGACGCACCACTCGCACCCAGCATGCTCCCATTTGTGGTGAGCACAGGCTGGCCTGGGATCCTCGGGTGTGTGTCAGGTGCCATCAGCATGATGCCCTTCACCAGTGCCCATCCCAGACATGCTACAGCACCACTGCCAGCATCCCTCAGTGACTCCTCCAAAATGAGACACACCCTCAATGCCACATTTTAACTTTGTGGCTCACAAGTGCTTCAGCAACTGAATGACTTTGAATTCTCACCCTTGTGAATTTGAGGACACCCATATACCCACAGAAGAGTTATCAGATTAAGGGCTTTTGAAGTGTATGTCAAGATAAGAAGACTGGCTCATATGGAACAGGGACAGCACATTTTCAGGCATAAAACTTTTGGAGTTCAGAGACACCAGTAAGACAATATTAGACTAGAAATGGCTTCCTCTCTCCTCAATTTCAACTTCTCTCCAAATGATATTTATTTAAACCACTACTGAAAACAGAAAGCTGGGGCTATGTTTAAAGGCTTTATCTCTGTAAATATTTGGAGAGCTATAAATACTGAGCCATATTCATAATACGAATATTGCACTTACTGTTCTGTTGCCATGAAAATTACTACAGATAGACTTCCAATTCTTAATTTGTCTGATTTTCCAAGTACTTGTTGAAAAAGATAAAAGAAAATCTTATGTGAGACTATGTTCAGCTATTTATTTAGCCAATGGAGTCAAAAGCCACAGCACAGAGCAGGAGCTAAACACCCAAGGGTGGAGGCAGACAAAGCATGTAGTACACTAGTGTGGTGTACAGCTGTATGCCCTAAGTGAGACTTATTATAATCAGACAGACCATGAATCAAGCCCTGACGGCTTTTTGGGTTTGGGGAAAGGAGGGAGAGGGAAGGGAGGCTGGCTGAAGGTCTGAAATAAAACTCTTCGCTTGTTCTGAAAGTCACATGAATGTTAATGGTTCCCAACTTTCAACAGTACTTCTGTCTGTGTTTTTTTTTCTTTTTTT
>VWZN01013568.1:82052-111953 GCA_013396955.1 Regulus satrapa | reverse complement strand
TCTGTTTTTTTTTTTTTTTTTTTTTTTTTTTTAATGCAGGAATTAGTTAAAAGAAGAAAAAATTTTCAAGGCATTTTCTGAAAGTGCAGAGTGAGGATGTCATCAATGAAGGTGCAGTGAGCTGGGCATAGAGTGATCGAGTTCCTATCTCCAGCACTGCCAGAGAATTTTGCTTTATCAGAAATCATTACCTGATTAGAGCAGAAAAAAAAATATCACAGCAACTTTTTACATATTTCCAGACTTCTTTGTGCTTCAGCCTCCTCACAAAACAAAGCCTGTAACCACAGTACCAGGAGACCAGGTAATCCTTTCTTCACTATGAAAATGCAGCACTAACAGACCCCCTGGTTCCAATGTTTGCACAATTACAGCTATGTTCCTTGGGGAATAAAGCAGATTAATGCAACCCCACTGCCCTTTGGAGTCAGAGAAGTGCCATCTCCATGTGTATGTTCCTTAAGACTGATTCTGCTTCTGTTGTTTCAGCCCTAAAGAAGTCTTGTCACATGCACAAGATTCATAAAAATGCTCTTTGTGACTCCTATCGCAGAGAAGAAAGGGGCAATGGCTCTGCCAGGTATCTTCACACTTCTGATTCTACTCTACTTCCCCAAACCACCTTTGATCAACCTGGTGCTACAGCTCTGATTACGCTGCATTTTTATCTAAGAGCACATCTTCCATGGAAAGCATCCAAATGCAGCAATAAAAATAGGTCAGGTATATGTTATAGTTTGGATTTAAAGTTTTGACCTTCAGAACAGTCTGATTAAATTATGAGAAATCCAGAGAGATTGGATTCCACACTCTAAGTTGCTTGAGGGTGATGCCATTGGTTGATGTCCTTTCTTTTTTAATGAAAAAAAATCCCACAAACCAAATGGATGGGAGAGACAAGACTGACCAATGAGCATACCATGAGGTACTCTGCCACCAGAGTGCTACAATAAGCTGAAAGGCTTAAGGTCTCCAACTGCAAGTTAATAAAATAAGCATGAAAGACTTCCAAATAAACTTTCTCAATATACAGAGACTATTTTCAATCAATCATGCTAAATATTGTCACGTTGAGTAACCTTATTTAGCAACAGCTGTTGCATTAGTTTTTCTGACTTGAATACTGACAAGTTAACACCACAACCCTGCTTAAAGCCAGTAAGACGGCCAAGTAAAATGTTGCAAATATTAATAGCAACATTTAATTGTGAATAAAAGCCTTATAGAGTAATTTATCTGCTGGTGCAAATGGATGAGACCCTGCTGCAGTCAGTGGAGCAGGATGTCAGTGCAAAACTGAGGAGGATGGTGAGGGTAACAATTAGTGCTTTGAAGGGAGGTATGATGAGGAGGTGATGGCAACCAGAATTCAGATTTTTACACCCAAACCAATACTGTTTCTTTATCAACCTGCTGACTTCAAACATGTGGCTCTAGTATGCGTCAAGTTCCAAGCCAGAGATAGAAATGCGTCTTAAAAGGCACCACTCCTCCTAGCCATACTGTAGCCTTACCTGGGTATCCAACCTAAGAAGAGCATCTCAGTCTTGGCAAACTGGTAAGACCTTAAAGCCTGCTGAGCACAGTTAGAAACAATTGTACACAACACATCCAGTCAAAAGAAAAAGGGAAAAGCCAGGTGATTCATGCTACCTAACTTTTAACACGTACAGGCTGGACAACAACAGGATCTAGTCACCTCAGCTGCTGTCATAGCCAGCAAAACAAGACAGGCACTCTGAAGGAGTGATTTACCCAAGCAGCTTCAGATGTTCACATCAGAATAAAATTAATAGCTCACTAAACTCTATATTGACGAGCCTTCCCCTGATTACAGAGGGAAACCAAGGCAATTAGCTTCAAAGCAGACATGTAATAAACCCTGAAATGTGGACTTGCCCCTGTCACTTGCCCAGGCCACAGTTCAAAGCATGAGTGTCCTACAAGCCTGGGGCAGTGCTGTGAGGCACACACTGCACTTTATCCAAGAGACAGAGAGCACAGCTCTTGGGAAAAGGCCCCTGCAGAGGCAGAGCCCACTACAGACACAATGCACTGCACATTACCATCAGGCCTTTCATTTCGGGCAGCTGTCTGCAGCTTTCCACAGCAGCAGGTGATGGTACAAGACCATCACTTCGGACAGTGGTACTTTGCAGCCCTTTCCCCTCCCAGAGGGAAAGATCAAAGTCAGCTTCACCAGAGCTTAAATTCAGTGCTTTGGCTTTTCCACACTGACTTTGGGGGCCTGCTTAAGCCTGGTCCTGGAATCAGTCTCAGCACAGGCTGGGTACCAAGTGATCACGGCCAGAAGACAGACACTCAACCATCTCTCTCTGCAGCCTCCCTCCCTGTGCCTGTGATGGGACTCCTCACCCCTCCCTTCAACAGAATGGTGTCACAAAGCAGCAGCTCACTTCCCTGCAAAAACTACAGCAATCCCCCTAGTCCCAGCAGTGCTCCCGACCTCTGCTCTGGAGCATGCAGGAAGTTCTGGACACCATCATGTACAGTTTCAGTGGTCTTGCTGTTGTCATTGTTTCAAAACTGGATGGCATGCTTAAATCATAATAAAAACAGAATCCTGAGGCTTATTCCTGCTAATGACCACTTTTTACATTCAATTCAAACACGTATTACACACCTTTTTCTACCACAAAAAGGAAAAGAGAATGTAATAATAAATGGAGAACCCAAGGGCCAAATTTCAATAAATTTTTCTTTGTTTTTGATCACACTGCAGGAATAAGAATGCTTTTCCTCACCAGACCGTTTTTCTACAAACATCTGCTATTACAGATAGGCTTCCAGGTTAAGACTGCCCTGTGACTAGAGAAACTACCCCTGTAAAATCTATTTGAGCTAAGTGTGTCAGGGATTTCATTTAGGACAACAAAACTGCAGAGCCATAGCCCAGCTCCCATATTTTCACTGCACTGCCTTGCTCTTTGCGAAGCCTCTCCAACCTGCTTCCATCTCAACTAGGGCTCTTGCAGCCAGCAGGGGCTCTGCCAGTTCACATATTTTAAGGTTTTCCTCACAACCGTGAGGGATTAGAGAATGAGGCTTTGATGTATTCAAGACATGTGCTTGAGATTACTTGTGTACCTAGATGCTAGCACATGTGCCTGCAAGTTGTGGTCTAAATTTGTTTGTCCCTGGAAGCTCAAGTTTGCAGCTGTGGGTGGAGTCTGTGTACAAGTCTACAACTGTACGCCAGTTTTTGGTCAATAACACTCTATAACCCATATTCAGCAACAGTATTTGAGTCTATATTGAAGAATATTATATTATTTGCAGAGTAAGAGCTACAGCACATAAGGCCCACATAATGAAAACAACATCACTGCAAAGGAGGTGGTTGAAAATTAATTTGAAACCCATTTAGAAAATTATATCAGGATTATTAAGGATTGATTAAAAAATGTTGTCTAGAATTCTCTCTTTTTGTAATGCAATTTTTCTGAGCATTTTTCTGAGCAATTTTCTGAGTTCTTGCACTTATGGGAAAGATTTATATATTTTATATAGCACTTTTTAAAAAAAATTCTGATATGACAAGCACTATATAAATATTCTTGTACATATAAACAAGACTGATTCATGCTGCATTGAGTTACAACTGAACTAAATACTATTCACTGAAGAGGTGTTACAAGACCTTAATATGGAGTTCTGTAAGAGGAGGCAGGATTTGTGCAGGGTTTTGCCTTTTTTTCAACAAGTGATATCTTCTGTGGACTTCTCCAAGATGAAAAACCAAACTGACCCATACCAGTTATGCTTCTTCATCACTTCACAACTTTTAGACACACTATTCCTGTTCAAGTCAGTAAGAGTTTTAGAGCTAAATCTTACCCTGCCTGCTTTGCCAATTTTCTCTGGTGATTTTGTCCTAGAAATGCAGACACTTGGTACATATATACAAGTGAGACTGTATTAAAACCCACAGCAGGTAGAAAATAACACAACCCAGGGAAGTTTTGTTTTTGACTCTCCTCATAATCAAAGCTATGCACAAAGCACAAGTAAATAAAGGCATTTCACACAGACAAGCACGAAAATCTTCCAAAACAAAGAAAATTAAATTATCTTTCAACTAAAGAACACACTGCAATGAAAGACTAAATGAGCAGTTCTAATTAAAACCATGCTGTGAATCTCCTACTTTCCAACACACACAAAAAAAAATCAGCTAGTATTTGTGCATGTACAGCCACCCTCCAAAACCAGTCAAGCAGCTTTCCATCCAAACAATGCAAGACACCGCATCTCAGAGCTGCGAAACATATTGAAATTATTTCCATAGCAATCATAACAACATGTAAGGCCAGGATATGGGGGGAGGAAGCAGGCACTCAGCCCCTCACCGGCCCTGGTACTGTGCCCGGCACACTGCTGAGAGCACCCATGCAGCATCCATCCCCTTGTTCCACACCCATGCCCCCATGGCTGTATCCAGTGCCCAACTGCTCTGCGCATTGGTGCTCGCCTTGGCAATGATTGGTCTCATCCCAAACAGGCACTCCCATCCCTTATCTGCCCGTGCTCAGGAGCAAAGCGTTACATCCCAGTGTGCATATGCAGGAGAACCAAGGCACTGCTAGTCCTGGCCACTGGTGAGCACAAGCAGCATAGTGCAAGCCCTGCTCAAGCTTCTTAATCCTGACATACCACAACCATCTGAGGCTCAGGTATGTCTGCCTGCAGTGCCAAACCAAGCAGCTGCCCCTGGTGAAAATGCTAAGAGGGGGATGAAAACTCAGGACTAACCCTCTATGTGAGCTGCACCAGGGCTTCATGCGCAGCTCATCTCTGAACAGCTCTCCAGAAATGAAACATGAGCTCTCTTCCACCCTGCTCCCTTCTAGCTATTTATCTGTTTGTGCAGTCATGATGTGCTGTGGGCTTCCCAAAGGCGGCCCACTGTCCTTCCATTGGCGGAGGGCCGAGGGGACAGGAACGTGTGGCTAATTAAGCTCAGCAAGTATGGGTATCCATGTCCTGTGTGGAACATGCATGCTGATACTGCTGTTTTCATGCCGCCACAGGGAGAGTGAGCAGCTAAATATAGTAGACTTCCCTGAAGAGTCTAAATTGCAGACTTAGATGAAGAAAGGTATAGTTTGCCCAAAGACAGGAAGGTAATGGAAAGATTTTGCACAGTGATGGAAAGCTTGGCTCCAGCATTATCATGTCTGACTTGCTATCAAGACATCCAATAAAAACTTCAGAGACTTCATGGCCATTAGATGTGGACAGGAACAATGGAGGCAGAACAAAAACAAGAGGCAGGATCCCAAAATCAAAAGAACTGAAGATGGAGGAAAAGGAGGATCCAGTAAGTAGCATTCACCTGAAAACCATCAAAAGGAAGTAGAAATAAACAGGGAACCTGCAACTGATTCCCAAAAAGCATCAGATTTTTAAGAGGAAAAACCTACTAGGTCTCCTGAAAACCAGCAAAGAGGCCTGCAAGAACAGGATGTAACTACTGCAACTTCCTCCCCTTTATCATGCTATTTTTGGGCAGTTTGCAGCCCCATACACTCACACTGACACCCAATCTCTTTAAACACCTGGCAAGGCAGCGAAAATATCTTACACCAGATTTTGCAGCCAAGTAACCTGAGTGACAATACATTGCACAATTAATTGCCAGGTAATCAATGTATTCTTGCTTGGTAGAAAACTTAAGCACCTATTCAGCACCTAATCCCACTTAATGAAAGTATAAGGACTTATTTAAGTGCTTGGTTTCACTGTAACAGATCACTTTGCTCCACCTCTCCTACATGTCTTCCCCCTGTCATTACACAGAACTGGACCAGCAGTATTTCTACATGAGCAGGATTGCAAGGGGCGAGGGAGCAGTTCTCTTTCTCATGAGGACTGTGGGTTTTTGCCAGGATTTGCATTTGGTTGTAACACCGTGTTATCAATGTCCCAAAGAGCAAAACTCATTGAGGGAGACTCCAGAGTCTGTAACTCCCCAAAATGTACACACATTGTGCCTGCAAGTGCTGTTTACTGCATTTGAAACCTAGGCAGCAGACTTTTAAATCCCAATGCAAACCAAAAAGCAAACCAAAAGCAGGAGCTCCTCTGCTTTACTGGGTATTGAAACATTAAAAACAGGTGTTAAAAAACTGCATTACAAATCTGTCTGCAACCTATATTATTTTTACCATGTGTAAGTAAGTTGATCACTAGCATGTTTCAACTGTTTCAGTGAAACTGTGCAACTCCTGCTAAATTATTTCTTAAACATGTGGAGGGAGCAGAAAGTTTATTTGATTTCATTACACTGACAGCATACAACAATTTCTTTTCTGTGTGTGTATATATATAGCAGATGCTGCAATGGATCATCATGGCATGTATCAAAAAAGATCTCAAGCTATTTTTCACAAGGAAAGAAATTATAAACCCCTGCTCATAATGGAAGATACAATGTACTTTGAGAGAGCCACTGAGTAATTTGACACCATATTTTTTCCACTGATTCAGCTTGTTAGTTGAAATAATGACTAATTTAAATGGAAAATTCTATATTATAATCATATATACTGATATTCCGGATCACAAGGTGTGTTACAGATGTAATGTTTTACTCTTCTTGCATATAAAAATTAGAAAGTATAAAACCAGAAATTCTATTGGAATGGATTTGAGTTAACCATTTGAGTTAGGTTGGTGTGAAAGGGATCTGAAATATGAACTGGAGCCCAGTATATCTTCACACAGAATGCAAGCAATATAATTTTCATTATATATGTCTTATGTAATCCGAAGTACCAAGAAAAAAAATCGTTTGCCCTGAGATAATACTTTTAGGAATAGAGGACAGATGTCTAGTTCCCAAAGTAGACTTGTAAAAAATTAATCACCTGCCTCATGCAGGTTAGCGGTATTTGGCAGGTAGGTTAGCTCAGCTCATAATGAAGCATCTGGCTTCTGGTAAAGCTGCATTTTAATTTTAACTGTGTTTCATTTCAGATTTTGGGTGCATGTTAATGTGCAATAATCTGGTAAGTCTGGAGCAGATTTGCTGATTGGTAACTTTGGTGTAGGTCTTTTCAGCTGCATTCAAAACTAAGTCAAGGGATAACGGTGGCTCATGCTCAGACCACAGCCTCACATATCACCTGAACCTCCATGAAAAGCTATTTTAAATCCAGTTGTCAAAACCTCATCCATCTGGTCTTATTTTCTCAAAAAATGGCAAAACTTACTAAGTAAGAGTCAGCAAACCTCTAAGCATGTGATTGAATGCAACAGGTTAAGCTGTCTGACTTTTGGAGTGCCCTAATACAGGTTTGAATGTAATTTGATTTGGGTTTGGGTGTTTTTTTGGGTTTCTTTTGTTTGAGAATTTATTCACAAAAAAAATTTACTTATTTCTGATAATCTGAGGCAAGCAAAAGATCTACCTATGCTGTAATATTCCTTCGAAAAGTGGTTAGCCATTTCTAGCACTACTGGTAGCCTCTTTGGCTAATCAGAAGCATCTGCAGCTTTCCTCTGCCTTCTCATTCTGTAACAGAGCAAGAGACATGGCATCTGCAACTTTTAGCAGGAGTGATACAATATTAAGCACAGGACAAGGAATGGACAAGAAAAAGTATTATATTGTAACAGCCAAGAATGAGTCCTGATTCCTCCCTGAAAAGTAGTAATACACATTTTAGAGGTACACTTCCAAAATTATGATGAATCATCATTTTAGACCACATGCAGAAAAAACCCTCTGTCCACATGAAAGCAGTTCACCAAGTTAAAAGGATACAGCACAAGGCCTGAGAAGAAGTAAATGAAGAATCAGAGAGGACTACTACATTTATGTTCTGCCTTTCTCAACCTTGCAGAGACTTCTATCACACTGGTTTGTAGACACTCAGGGTGCATGTGCTGCTGGTCACCAAAACCAGCCTGACAAGGGAAGCAGAAAGGACGGCTCTGTGAGCAGTTCTGGAGACAAAGATGACTCCTCTGCTTCCTCTCTAATCTAGAAGGTTTTTGCCATATCACCTGCCCCCAGACAGCCCACACAGTGACAGCACTGCCACTGACTCCCTTATTGCGAAGAAGAACACAGAAAGTAAGCCAGGAGAGACTGAAAAAAAGGACAGTTGGGAGCTGGTCATCACCCCCTTTCCCAAGGTAATGGAGGCAGCATGAGAAGAGGAATGGGAAGGCTTTCCATTCTCTCCTTCCTCAAGGCCATAACCAACTTCTGCTTTGCCTGCAGTCATTGAGTCCAAACTGAAGGCAAACTTAGGGCTGAAGCCTTCAGGCTGGACAGCCAGATTGAACATCTCAGCATCCTAACAGCTGGGATATGTACTGTGGCATCCATCATGCTGAGCGTGGGCGAGGAATCATTTTTAACAGATAGCAGAGTGCATCCCCCAAGCACTAGCTGATGGAAACTTAGTTTTTCTTTTGTAAAGGGCCGTTCCACCAAACAGCAGAGGCCTGTCCCCAGGATGGCTCATAAATCAGAACTGAAGTTGCATTTTCAGGGTCATGAAATCTTATCCAACTGACAGCAGCACACTTTCCAGGATAGCTGCCTTCTGGACTTACCCCTTCCTCAGGGAGGCCACAAGCTAGTGATACAGCTGTGATTGTGAAGGTTGTCCATGGGACCAACTTCATGCAAAAGCCCAAAATAAGAAACTCTTTCCTTTTCAAAATACACTCTCCTAACAACAACAAAAGAAATCAATAAAACAAATAAAAACAAACAAAAAATTATTAAAAGGTTTCAATGGGCATTCTTCCATTTGCTGGATTTATAGAAGTAACAGCAGCCTTATAACGCCTGCCAAATCATTCATTTTCAGTTTTGATTATCTGTCTAATAGTTTGAGGTTTTGCTTTAACTATACAGATGCAAGTAGTGAAAAAGCTATTCAGCTCAGATTTATTCTCAAGAAGGTCTGGCTGTCTGAAATAAGGCTATAAAGTGTAGGTTCCCTGTCTGTTCTGTGATTGCCTGGCTTTGTGCTATTAATTGCAACCTGGCTAACAGGTGCTTGCCAGTGTCTTTATATGTCTACCATAAGGAAGGATTATATTTCCATCTGAACAAAAGGGTGATGCTGCCTTCTAAAGAGAAGCTAAGAGCAGCACAGAGAGGAAGTCCACTGTGGCATGAATTACAGTTGAATCACTGCTTACTAACAAGAATATGCTCTCTGCTCTGCTTCAATATACCCAGAGAGAGAAGGGGAAAACAGCTAACACTATTTTTTCCACATTCTCTCCTCTTGCTCAGGTGTCAGATGGCCATGAGCTGGACCCACAAGGGACCGTTTTTTTCTATCTAATCCCCTTGACTCACTCAGCAACGGTGGCAGCTCTGTTGTTTAAAACCAACTTGCAGCAGTGAAAAACCCTACCACGAAAAGCACTTATGAACACACTTCAGGTCCCATACAATGGGACTCGACATGGGTTCACTTGCTGTGCAACACCAGAGCATTTCTGGAAAGGACTTGGCCTGCTCTGTCTGTTCCTCTTGTCTTCCTTATACCTTCATCTTTTTCCTGTCATCAGTGGTGAACACCTCTTTCCAGGCTTTTCCTTTAGCTCTTCAGTTCTCTCTCTCTCCCATCTAGCCTTCTGGGTATCACAGGACTGTCTGACCTCACGCTGCTAGCTGTATGTGAAGCCAGGTGTGAGAGGTGCTGCCCCTGAAGTTACACTGCTTTGTCAATGAGGCTTTCTATTCCCTAAGGGGTTTGCAAAAGGTACTCACTGCTTGTAGATCTGAAGATGCAAGGGGTCTCTGGCAGACACCTGTGGTCTCTGGCAGACACCTGTGGTGGCCAGCACCTGTACTGGGACTTTGTGCTTGTTATCCAAAAGCAACAAAACCAATTGATCCATGGGAAGCAAACAATAAGACACTCTATGAATTGCTGAGGTGCACAAATAACTCAGTGGCATGCTGGTGCCTAATTATGGTGATGTGGGGATGTACAAAAAATCCCGAGGCAGTGATTGCCATAGAGGACAGTCTGACACTCATTAGTCATAAAGAGATTTAAAAATCCCAATATGTGCCTCAAGGCCTTTGAAAATCAGACCCGAAATGCCTGCTTGAGATCTTGTCAAAAAAGGATACAGATGAGCAAATCTCTTGTGAGCAGATCTCTTGGAACAGACAACATTCTGACTATGTGAATCAGCACACAAATCATTGTGTTTTGCCTGTAAAATGAGGGAGTTCAGATTATTCAGCTCTTCACAGGCTCAGGTGAAATTCTGTATTAGAGCACAAGAGCCATACACAACCTCTACTATCCTACTCAAAGAGGTACAATGAAAGGCAAGGCAGAATTCACCATATATTCCATATTAACTTAATTTTTCAAGAGGAAAACAAATTTGGGATAGTACTGGTTACTTAGATAAAAAAGGAAAACCCTTACCCCTCTTTTTCTTTCCTTTTTCGAACCAATTTATCTACTTCATGTCGGGAGTGATCTTGAAGAGAATTAATGGAATTCTCCGTGCATTAGAATATTTTCTTTCACCATTGAGTACAGTCTCCTATGGGAGTACATCATGCCCTTTAATTAAACATTCTTGAGTATTTGGATTTTATCTCACAGATACACCACACCCTGCTTGTAAAAATTCCATCCCAGGCAGTCAAAGTGCTTGACTTATTTCAAAGACGAGTTATTAATTAGAATATCTACAGACCATGTATTTATAATCTGGTGCCATCCCTCCCTGGGTAGTCCAAACTTTTATCTGCTGGATAATTTACCTGCAGCTGAAAAAGAGCCATTGCTGGCTGGAATGCAAACTCCATCTTGTGCAACTCCTCACCACTACTCTCAAAATTAATAACTGGGAGATAGGTCCAAACAGAGGACATTTTTAAGATGTTCTGGATGTAAACCCTTTGAATTAAACTCACCGCACTTAAAATGTGTCTGTAGCTATGTAATGCTGTGGGTTTCCTAAAGAGCCCATTCACTCCATTTTGCTGTGTCTGAAAAATCCTCACCCAAGCCATGAACTCTTGAGAAGGAGTAGGTGCCAGCAGGGTGCTAACAGACAGGATTTTGCTCCTCAGAGTGGTCCCAGGTTTAACAGTCACCTGACATAACATGCAGCTTCCCAATGCCTGATGCTAGCCAGGGCACTGTCCATATTCTGACTCAGAGGTGGGAGTACTCCAGTTTAAAATCACCAAAGGCAACAGCAACTCACAAAATACTTCCCCAAGCCAAGGGGTGAAAGCCAGTGCCAGCCGTGAGCTCACCAGCACCGCTCCCCAGCACCACTTGCTTGCCAATCCTCTGTGGCATTTTTAGCTCGCCAGGCATGCCGGCTCATCCCACTCTCCAAACGTTTAGCAATCGGGAACAGTGATAGCTTGGAGCTGCCATGGCAGCCAAACACCCAAACAGGCAAAAGCAAAATGTAAGAGAGAGGAATACTGTTGTTACCAGGCTCATGAGCCTTCACAGACAACTTGAGGCACTCCAAACAATATAATTCCCAAGTGCAGAGAGGAAGGTGCTGCCATTCCAAAGAAGGAAACACACAGGAAATCCTGCTGGCATAAAATATGCCTGGGAGATGGCCCACAGGATCTTCCAGTGAGCAAGTCCCATACATGATGCAGGATGATAAGGAGCAAGTGGTGGACACGACTGCTACCACAGGCAGCCCTTAGCATGCACCAGGCTTGCCTTTCGCATGGGTCAGTATGAGCTCCTCAGGCAGCCTGCCACACTCAGCTCTGCCTGCCCCTTCCCATGCTCAGGTTTGGAGAGAAAAGCAATCTCATACAGTGATGGCACTGTGCACAGTGCCAGGTCCTCGGCTTTACATGTGGCCCTCTCCAGCTACACAGAAAAGTCACAAGCCTGGAGCAGCCAAGGAACAAATTGGTTCCCAAACTCGGGCTTCATGCCATACCCATGAAAGACTCCTCCCCTCCCGTGCTACTGCTCTCTGCATCCAGCATGCTTGCCTCAGAAACCTTTGCTTCTCAGACATTCGACCTCCTAAAGAAGAAATGGATCAGCAGCAAGGAAGCTAATGTTGGCTGTTAAAAATAGATAAACCTGCTCTGGCTGCAGAGAAAGCAACTTCCTGGCAATTTTGCTTGGGAACCACGCCATGAGCTGTGGATGTTTTCTGGATTTACTTCTCCTCTGCCTTAGCATGCCCAACAGATTTGTGGAGGTATTAATGTGAGAACATCTCCTACTTTGGGAAGAAAGATGCCAACGAGTAAGGGTTTGAAGCAAAGAGAGAGGAAAAACAGAGAGAGGAGAGAGACCTAACCATATTCACTTCTTGTTGAAGATAAAGCGGGAAGAGCTTTAACAACAGCAGAATTACGGGAGGTTTCGCCAAAGTACCAACATAAGAAAGACCTGACTGTCAACATGGAAGAAATGTAACAGAAAAGGGTAGTACAAGAGGTCAAAGCAGTTTTATAAGAGTTTTTCCTGGGTCAACAGAATAGAAAACATCAGGAATATTAAAGAGCAAAAAGCTTGATCCAAAATCTTTCCCTGAAGATACTCAGAATCTGTTTGAGCTTACATCTGTATTTGAACTTCAAAACTTTTGCTCCTTTCTGTATAACTCAGTGGGATGAATCAAACCTGACCCAAACAGCTGCAACACCTGGAAATATGTAGACAATTCAGAGATGTGTTTTTCAGGTTTTGCCAGTCACCATTTTAACAGAAATTACTCCCTAAATTTCCTCCTCCTCCATTTATTTATAGGTACTTTTGTTTTTTAGGTACTTCTTTATTTGTAAGTACTTACTACTTGTCTTACACAAATCATTTATAAATGCTTCCTTTCTTTTTGAAAGTACTTTTGATCCATCCATCTATTCACCTCTGGTCCAAGCCAGAACTTTTATGCATTTCCTCAAACAGATAGCTGGCCATGATGGCAATGTCAGCTCAGAAAAGCTTTTCCTGCACCTCTTTATGTTTCTGCTCTTTTTGGAAAAAAGGATGTTCAGGTTGTAATAAAAGGACTGAAAAATACATTAATCCTTATTAAGCCGGTAGAGCAAATTGACAGGGCTGGGACTGTCTGCTTCCTCTTCTCTCCCTTCATGCCCTTCTGTAATTTCCTCTCCTCTCTTCTGACACTTGTTTGTGTTTGGAAGCAGCATGCTCCATCCTGACAGATCGGCACAGGGGATGAGAGGGGAAATGTCTGGACACATTTAGTCCAATTAAATGTTGACATCACATTCAGTCTTTCCAAAATACATGTAAGAAAGTGTAAGTGCCAAGCTGGCCATTGTAAATTGATGCTCCCCCATTTGCATTTCCTTGCATCAAGCCACAAGAGTAGGCATTAATTGTGAACGAGCATATCTGCCACAAGCCCCTCTTTAATATCATTCACAAATGTTCTGCTAAAACCTTTCAACTTCCAGAGACAACTTCCATAATTCCATGTCACTGACGAGTTCTGGCAGAGCTAAAGTGTGTTTGCTGCCGACAACTCCCCTCACTTTCCTTTTCCAGCTGCAGCAGCAGCACATACTTACACAGCAGCATTCTCTGCCCAGCGTCATCCCAGCCTCCCACCTTTCCTTCCACAGATGTGTTGGCTAACAGGGGCTTACAGCAAATAAACAAATATGCACAGCCCTGCACGTGTGGTCAGTACATCATCTTGAGCCATCTGGGCTTTCAACAAGCCACTGCTCCTGCAGCATGGCTTATGGCACGAGCCCAAGCAGTGCGAGCATGGCAGCAGTGCCCTGGCATCCACAGGTCCTGTGGCATCTGGGAAGCGACAAAACCTGGGCTTGCTGTACAGAGGGTCACAACCCTGATGGGTGGTACTGGGAGTTTAACTGCTGGGTGAGAAAGCAGCAGCTTAGGAGAGAGGCACTGTCTCCCACTGCCTCCCACTACGTATCCTTTTTTTGTTTTGAAAAACCAAATCTTGTTCTTCCTACTCCTGAGAAAAGCACTTTAAAAATGAATGAGACTACTCATATAAACAAATTAAGGGTCAGTTTAGAGTGTTATTAAATTAAATGCTTTATACAGAGCTTTATATAGAGCTTTTTTAAAGAACTTGGTAGAATTCATGCAACTAGATTCAGACCTCAGATGCTTTCCATAGCAGCTGGAAGGGTTTTAGAAGCTGTACAGAAGTAACTCTAAAAGCTCAGAGTGAGCTCAGAACTCACTGCAACATCCAAAACAGAAATGTAGCTCTACGTCACTGCTACAGCTCTGCACTCCAATGTGCATTCACAGGTCAGATTAAATCCAACTGCAGGTTAAGGACTAAGCATACTGAGGCACGTCCCCAGCTGATTTCAGTATAAACTACATGTCTGGAGTCTGACTGCACAAATAGGTCCATAGCTACCACTGGCCAGCTGAACACATTCTGAGCCCTACATGGACAGGGCAGCAATCCACCCTGTATTCACATTGCTCTTGCATTGTTTTCACCAAAGGCTTGGTCCACCCAGTTTAAAATATGCTCTAACATGCTGGAATCTTTGAGGACAGGAAAAATCTCCCATTATTTTTTGGTTTTGGAGGAGAAACAGTGCTCACCACAGAGCACTGAGGTAAACAACCTGCGCTGCTCGTTACATGGTTTGGTACCTGCACAATGGGGTGGCCCCCCGCAGATGCCTTCACAGCCCCTCGACTGCCTTCTGTCTCATAATGAGCTCGGTGGTGGGATTTTGGCTGCACTTCAATGCGTAGTTCATAAGGTCCTGAGTGAGATGGCAGCTGCCAATCAAGAGCAGGCAGGGATGGGCTACAATGGAAAGGAAAACAGATTAAAAATTAACATCAAGTACACTATCACAAACCACAAGCAGCCAGCACTATTACTTTAGACACTGTGCCTTGCAGTTCATCCTTCACCATCTTACAGTTAAAATTTCATTGATAAGGATAATGACATGACATAAGTAATTTAGAAGGCAATGGCTATTTTAGGAAGATTTATGGGTCAAGCATATCTGTTGGCCCAGATGCTATCTGATATGTATCCAAAACTGAAAATTTTTAAGACACAGATTACAAATCTTTTATATTAACTCTTGACGCAAAGAAAAAAGGCAGAAAGACAGGGGAGTTTTAGGAAGAAGATTTCTGCTCTGAAAGTGAATGCCAAACTAGTGGTTTGGCATTTAATGAATCTAATGGGTTTCAACAAATCTGCTCTGTTTACAGGGGGTGGAAAGAAGAAAAAAAAAAAGCCATTTCCCTCCTTCATTCCCAACACAAAGCATGTCAGAGAGCCTCAAAGAAAAGCTGATGTCTTTTGGGTTAATGCAATGCAAAGGAGAAAGCTCTGAAGTAAGAAGTTGCTGATAAATCCTATTGATGGTGATGAGCAAGCCTGCAGAAAATGCAGCTCACTTTTCTGGCTCAACACTGACTCTACTAAAATAGTAAGGACTCAATACCATCAAGCAGCCCGACAACATGCAATGGTGGGGAAGTGACACTCTTAGATATCCTCTTCCAGTATAAAACCACATGTGAAAATAGCTGGGAGACATCTAAGAAATGCCAAGTTGATGCTTTGAGAGAAAAGAAACAAGGGAAGTAGAAATAGCATCCCTGAAACAGAGTTATTAATCTTAAAATGGAAGCAGTAAGCTTTACAATTAAAAAGCTAATTTCACATCCCCTCAATATTCTTTCCTTTGGTGATTTCTCTTCACTGAGTATCCTTCAAAAGTGTCTTTACAAGTGGTTAAACAGCACAACTGCAACACACTCTCCTACCCTTTTACATGAAACTATTACTTCCCCATCAGCCTGGAGAAGATAACCAGCAAACAGAAAATTTTGTCCCTTTGTCGGTGCCATGAGCCAAGGCTCCCTGGCACTGTGAGAGGACCTGTGCCACCACAGCCTGCAGGTGAGGGCTCATCAGCTCTTCCCAGCCAGCAAGGAGGCTGGGCACTGGGGATTTACTGAATCCTTGCTTCACTGCCACAGCCCGGGAACAAGGACAATCTGAGCAGCAGGGATCACGGCTGAAATCTTTCCTATTGCTGTGAGCTGCCTGATAGGGAAAGGATGTGCAAAAGCTTCCACACTGGATGCACATACTACAAACACATGTCCAGCTGGAGGCTGCATACTCCATGTTACCATCCCATGTTACAATCCACACTCGGTGCACTTGTGGCTTCTCAGGCATTACAACTCTCAGCAGCCCTCCACTGCAGAGCAGGACTTCTACCACTAGCATGGGTAATTTTTGGCTTTGCCTTTTGAGTTTTGGTGAGTGTTTACACAGCCCATGAGCATGTTGTACTCAGATCTGCTACTGCCTGTGCGCTTATGCTGAGACTTCAGGCAGTGCTTAGTTTCCCCATGTTATCTTTCTTCATTGTTTACAAGTCTGAGCCATGTATTTGCATGCCTATGGACACACACTATACAGATTACAGGGGTCAGATGGAGCTACCAAGTCCATCAGGGGTGAGGGCCAGGATCACCTTTGTTCCCTGGGTATCTGCTGCTACCCCGGGACACCTCACTGACAAGTTGCAGGATGCAAACATCAAGCTATTCTGTTTGCCAGCCTTCGGGACATGGAGTCAAATAACAGAGAGGAAGAGAAGTATCCATCCCAGATCACACTAAGTGAGACCTTATCTAAAAGAAAGATGCTGTCCCTGTATAGGTTCTGAGCTTCCATGAACATCTGGAGTCAGGAGAAGCCAGGGAGGGGGGTGGGGGCGGGCACTCTCACCACTGGCAAGATCCTGCCAAAGACAAAGTCTGAATTTTCCTTCTGGCCCCCCCACACTGAGTCCCTGCCTCAGCTACAGGCAGGATGTTGTACCTTCTGAGCTCCCATGCAAGCCTTTCCCCCAAAATGGCCAGGGCCCACTCTGGAGGGGAAAGGAAGCTCTTCTGCTACTACACACTCATACAAGGAACAAAGAGACAGCAGAAAATTACAGACAAATGTCCACTGTATGTAGCCACTGCTCTTTGCCTAGCACTTTAGGTACGCATATTTTAGTCTGAAAAAATAAATCTGGATGAAGCATATTTGAGTAATGATAAATGACAGAGTTGAGCAAAACAGCTGTGTCTCTCCTGGTGATGATCAGCACACATTTTTAAACAGATGTTTCTGGTTTTAAGTAAATTCTCACTCGATGGATTTTTTTTTTTTTTCTGAGGATACAACATCTATCAGATTAGAAATTTTTAACACTTAATTTAAAAGGACAACTCTGATTGACAGCATGTAGCGCTCAAGTGAAGAGGGATGTTGTTTTTAAGATAGAAGTTACAGTTTTCTAATTAATGACATCTCTTTAAAAATAAGAAACAAAGAAAAAACACACATCCCCCCCCCTTTCAAATTAGCACCTGAAAATGTCAGTGTAATGAAGTTGTACAATTCTTGTTCTCAAAGTCTGAAAATAAAATAACAATTTGCTGTTAGCCTCAAATCTACAATCAAAATTCCAAAGCACCACCTACCCAATTATAAACTGAAAATTACTGGGAGTTTTCCTGTTAAAGGAAGCAAAGTGATGCATTTAGCAGTGTCATGGACTGGGACTGTCAGAGCTATTTCCTATGTTAGGTTATCTTCATCATGCACTTAATTTTCTGCGGCTAAACGTGGTTAAAGGAAAAAGCCACTAAACAAATGGTGTAGTGATAAAATCAAATCTGGTTTCTGCAAATATTAATTTGAAAAGGTCCAAACTACCCATCAAGCCAGGAGAAGAGCCCCACCATAGCAGTCAAGAAGAGGAATAAAAGGTCTTCATGCAGTCTTCCTATCAAATACACATCAGCGTTTTTCCCGCAGATTACATATTCCACCAGCTGAAAACCTGTCCCATTTCTTTCTGCACCCTAATAAATCTCACTGGAGTCCTCCTTAATGCTGTAATGAGGTATGGTTGCTTCAAGGCAGGTTCACAAAACCTGGTGCTAGGTTGTAGAAAACTGGCCCAATATAACTCTGTCCTATATAAATCAGATTAAAAACCAGATGAATAGTGATTTATTTTGCATACACCAGATACACAATATGATTAAATCAAAAACAGATTATCCAGTCTGGCTGACTTCTGCTTTTAGCAGAAAGATTTATCAAGTTACAGAAAAACAAAACAAAATAATAATAATTAAAAAAAAAAGATACTAAGCAGCCCACTAGAATATAGAAATATAGACAGGGAGGAAACAAAGCCAAAAACTTCTGCTAAACTTTGTAAAGGTGTTTAAGCTCCATTTTCACATGACTGCTATCCATTTGGGAATTAAATTATCATTACGCTTCCTAAGCTACTAGGTGCGCAAGGCCGCTTAAAAAAAGACATTCACAAACATTTTTGTCCCAAACTGCACAAAGTATAAGAACAACTTCCAGTCTCACCCTGGGACTAACCCTGCTCTTGGCCAAGTACTACAGCAAGGAGTCATCTACCCCAGATAACTGCCTGAGAGTGGAGAAGATATTCAGTGTCTTTCAGCACCCTATGTAAAGTGAGTGACCGAGAAGGAGTATGGCTGAGACCGAGTGTCCTATGCTAAACTCAGTTTTTTCTGTCAAGTTTTCCTATAGAAACAAAACAAAAAAAACAACCAAACTAGAGAAACCACAGGACTGCTGAAACTTTTACCAAGCTGCCAGCTTGAACCTGCTCCAACACTGCACCAAATGCAAATATGGTTACAATTTATTATTTATTACTCATCTCACATAGAAGTGGATGCCTGTGAAAGACCTCTGTGTGTGATTTTGAAAGAGTAAGAAAACAATGGGGATGGCTGTATGTCCACCAACTTGATTGTGGTCAGAAAAATACACCTGCTTTATAGTTCACCTATGACTTAACATGGGCAGCTTTTACTCTTTCTTTCTTTTTTTTTTTTTTTATTTTTTCTTTCCTAATTTCCTGTCTGACCACTGAGCAATGGGGCTGTGAGCTGTTAAAATAGATGCTGTGTCCCACCCCAGACTTGGCTGTATTTTGTTGGCACATGGAGCAAGTAGCTCCTCCGTGAAGTGCATGAGGCACACTGGAATTTGTCATGCTGAAGTTGAAAACATGAGTTTTCGTCATTCTCCCACATAATACTTCACCCTTCTGTCCTAAAAATTCACATTCAGAGACTGTTTTGCATGGGAAATTTCACATTTCAAGGCTTAGAGGAAGAACAAGAAACTATTGTTGCAGGAATGGAGATAACAAGTGGCTGGCATCGCATTTCTGCTTATTCTGAATTTAGACTCCTGGGGTGTTAAAATGAGCTGATGAAGGAAGGCCATTAATAAGATTCTCACAGGGTTGTTTGAATGAACTGAGAAACAGTCAGGCGAAAGCGTGGGGAGGATTAAATCAAACAAACAAAAATATATCAGTTTACTGAGACAGGCTTCCAAGTAGTCTTCAGCCTTATGGTACAGCAACCAAATGGAATAAAAACTCACTGCTATGTGATGGCAAAACAAACATGTTTAAAATATCCAAACATCCCTATTCAGCAGGAATATAGCAGAAAAGAGAAAAAGGTTAGCGGCATTTTGGGCTCTTGCCTGTCGACTTCCCAGCGCCAGTCCCTCAATGAACACTAACGAGTCCCAGGAGATAGTCACTGCCACAAAGCCACAAGTCCTCATTTCACTGAGTCTTGCCCAGACAGCCAGCCTTGCCTTTGCTTTGTCAGAGAAACTTCCTCCCGCCTGCCATAAACACGCAAGTTTGCCATGGATGCACAGGTCGGCAAATCTGATGTTGTTGCACCACTGACTCTCTCATCATCTCATCTCATCTCATCTCATCTCATCTCATCTCATCTCATCTCATTTCATCTCATCTTATCTCATCTCATCTCATCTCATCTCATCTCATCTCAATTCATCCCATCTCATCTCAAGATTGCTGGTGCCTTTTTCTTGAGAAACTCAACTTTTCCCAAGTTGGGTTGCCCTCTACCTCATGATCTGGAACAGAACACCTCTAAAAACCCAACCAACCAAACAAAAAAACCGCAAAACAAACCAACCAACCAAAACACCCCTGCAAAATCAAAAGCATTTGAAGATCAGCAAACCAAAAGAAAGAAGAAAAATGCTTGCGACATTTCAATATTGTAGTTTGTAAGGAAATCATATCATTTCAGGCCTCAACTTTTGCATGCTTGAGTTTAATACTGTCACAGTCCAAAAAATAGAATACAAAAAAATCCACAAAAACCCCAAAACAACCTCACTGATGCAGACAAAAGTCAAATGTGCTTTTGCAACTTGCAGAGAGGCATCCAACCAGACATTCTCTAGATACAAACTTCCATCTCTGTATGTAAAACTACATAACCATGTGCCTGTGAGGTCAAAACCATACTTGCATATTTTTGAGGTTGAAAAAGAGACTGCAGCTAAAGAAAATCTGGGTTTTGACTGTTTGAAAAAATTAACTGTGGAAGAAAACACCATAGTGAGCTTTTAAAAGTCACCTGTCTATTCCTGGAAACTCCGTTTGGTGTGGTAGAGCTCATATATGCCATATGCCCAACCAACAAACCCAATAATTTCTCCTTCTCTTGAAAAAGACTTGCACATTTAGTGCAAGCTCAAGTGTTAAAGACCAATACACTCTTTGGATTACATTGACAACACTTGATACAAATTACAATGCCTTACTTTTCAAAGAGTAAGAAACTGCCTCCAGGAAATCTCAGGTTGTGTTTATTCAAATACAGCAGGTGAAGAGGAAGTCATATAAAATGCAGAAGATACTCAGAAACATGGCACTTTGGTGAGTGCCTACACTCTTTGTTGTGATATAGGGTGATTTAGGACCCGCTTATGAGCAGGTACAGAACACAAAAAAAAGGATTTTAGTTTGAAAGTAGTCACTAACAGTGTCCCCAGAGCCGAGATGTCCAGTCCTGTACTTCCATTTTGGCTTTGACATTTTTGCCCACAAGACATTCTGCATTACACAGCACTTAAGAGAGAATGGAGAAACAGTACAGAAGGAACACCACTGACACAGAAAGACTTTGAGAACAGAGCATCACTTGCTTGTACAGTAACTGCCCAGTAGAGTGCTTCTCTTGAAATAATTTGCTGCAGTAACTCTGAGAGAGATATTACAGACAGAAACATGTTGCATTTGAGTTGAGACAGCACAATGCACAAATACCAAAATAATAAACAGATCTTGGAAGAAAAAAAGCTGAAAGAGCTTCACAAAGACTATCTCTTGACCCTCTGCATCATAATTTACTTTTCAGGGCTTTTTGAGGCACACTGGTATATTTAAACAACTCATTTTGGTCTAGAAAAGATGTGATTCCCATTGTTACCTCAGTGTTTGTTCCAATGCTTTCCCTGAAATCTCTGCTTGGTCTTTAGATCTTTTCCAGGTCCAAAGATTTAGGGCAATGTCCTGGGCTGCAACCAAAGGACTGCAGAAAAATCCCTACCTGCCCTGGGATGGGACAGACAAAAACCCACCAGTTTTGCAGACAAAACCCCACCTGTGCAGCTCAAGCTTCATCTGCGAGGTCAGGCTCTACACTCCCACCGTGTCCTGTGATCCTCTGCACCCGTGTGCCGAGTCCCATGCAGAAACAGTCACGAGTTTGTAATTTGGAGGGAGATGTGTGAACCCAGATCTGCACCACACAGCCTATGGCCAGGGGACTGGGCTTAGCATCCGAGCTCATGAAACACATAAAGACTCTATTTCTAATAAGGCAGGCATTATTATACTCTCATTATATACTTTTATAAACTTTTATTATTCCCCTGCTCCAGAGGATTTGAAAAGCCTAAAACTTTCACTACAGCAAATTAAAAACATCATCAATTTTAGACACAATAGCAAAAAGCAGTTTCCTTTTTAGACTGATGCCCACTATAAAACTTTGGGAAAGGAGACAGCACTCAGCTGATGGTGTGCCTGAACCTGCTCCCTCCTGCTCCCAAAGAGATGGGAATGCAAGAGAGGGAGGGAAAGGCATCAGCGATTTTTCCAAGGCATGCTGGCTTTTGATGAGAACTGTACCGCATATTCAGGAAGAGACAGAGGAGGCAATCAAATCTGGTTATCTCAAAATCATTACGACTGGGTAGATTTTGGAGCCTGAGTTGTTTGCTGGAATCCACCCCTCCAGCTCTCTCATTTGAAATAGAACAGATGTGTAACATAACAGGAAAAAAATCCAGCTCTGTTGTGACAAATTCTTAACCAATTTTTTGGAAAGATTTAAAATAACAGTTTCTGTTGCGTAGGCTGTGATCCTGTTGACGTCCGTGCTCAGTTGCCCAGAACTTTCATATACATAAAATGAGAGGTATTTTAGGTGGAAGGAAGCACTGTCAGTGTATCTGATTGGTAAAATAACTTAAAAATCACATTTCAACAGTAACTTCCAACTGCCCTAGAGCACGAGTTAATGAGATCACATGGAAACATATTGCAAACCAGGAAACATATTTTATACAAGACCAAAACAGTGGAAAAAATGTTAAATACACAACATAGTAGGGCTTCATTCTGTGCACTTCACCTTTCTTGTTTGTGTTAGCGCACAGGCACGCCGGGTGCCTCCTGACGGACCACGGCACAGCGCCTACGGCCATTGCTGCAACGGAAAGATAAAAGCCTGTTTGGTCAAACTGTCCTATTCCTGCCCTTGAAGTCGTTGGCAGAAAGCTGCCCCCAGCACATCAGCCGAGGGCCCGCCGCTCTGATGAATGTTGGGCTACTCGGCACTGCAGTGGGTGAACATAAAAGGCTTTTTAAAAGTAAATGGGAAGGCTCAGAAGGATTTGCCTGGTGTTAAAAGTCTCTACCCCAGCTCTTAAAGGTGGTGAGTGCCTGACTCTGGGTGGCCAGTCCCAAAGAGGGTTGCTGCATTTCCCAACACTGAATTGAGCCAGGGTCTTGAAAGGAGCTTGGCAAAGCAGAGGAGAATGAGAACAATGAGGAACGGGAGAGTGCTGCAACATAAAGAACCATGGACCACTCCACCTCAGTTTCAGGAGACAGCACATGGCAGAGAGGTGCTGGCTAAAGCAAGGTGAGACTGAGACGGCTGAGAACCAGGGAGCATATGGCTAATTAAAACACTTCAGCTACACACTTACTGTTTTCATTTTGAGAAAGGCAGCTTCACTGTCAAGAGCAAGAGGCCAAGTGTGCATGGGGAAGAGGAGGAAAAGGGGTGACCGTCACAACCAGGGACTAGGAACAGCCTACTAACCCTGGGAAAGCTGAACTATTTTCCTGCACCACATGCTTCTGCATATTACAGTTTCCAGAAGACTCTGGAAAAAAAAAAGTCTATAACTAAGACAGAAAGAAAAGGCAATGAATGTAACTCAGATTTCGGCTATTCTGTGCTGCTTCCTACCTAGAGCCCTGTTTTGATAAATAAATCTGATTAACAGATTGAACCACTATCAGCTGAAAAAATTAGTTTTTCTTCTTTAAACAGAAGTAGTGGGGAAGACAGAAAAAACAGAATCACTGTCCAGTAGAGACAGAAAGAGATTGATAGCCCGCCTTCAGATGAGTTGGAATAATTTCAAATAAGTTGAAATAATTCACAAAAGAACCATATTCTTACTTAACTTGTATTCACAGTGCACAAAACATAAATGTAAAAGGCCCTACAACAGTCACTATAATGAGACCATATCCCCGTCCCAGCAATATAAAAATACTGAGACATAATAAACTTAAAATAAAGCCACAGGTTTGACAGCACCAAATTTTTCTGCTCCCTGAGTTTCTGAATGCCTGATTTCCAGACTGCCCAGCCTGGGGCTCCATCCCCTGGAAAATGGATAACTGGTTACAACTTATGCATATCCAGCCCGTAGAACAGCCTCTTTTACCCTTCAAGTCTTGGCTCGTGGTCACACCACACCAACAACAGAAGACGTGTCACAAGACACAGTTAAGTGGAGTGAGTGGATGGGCAGATCTGGCAGGAAACAGAGACAGGAAGGGGAAGGCAAAAAGCATGCAATAAAGATACTACTGGGATTGCCCTCTAAGTCGGGGTTCCTTACCTCAGGTAGGATGCTGGAGATAGAGGCTTTGGTTTGGCCCACTGGTAGGGATGCTGCGGCACAGACAGGTACTGCTCGCAGAAGTTTCCTTTCCTGATGTGCTGAAAGCTGGAGAAGTCTTCTGGTGACAAATCAGCAGTTGGCGATATGGTCCCATGATCCTCGCCAGTCGGTTCGGTTTTGAGCGTCATGGATGGGGTGTGATCAATGGCAGTTTTCCTCGACTTGATGGGAATCCCATCGTTCATATCGATGGTGCTGTCAGTGGTGAGGGCGTTGATGGCAGCGACTATGGCAGAGCTGGTGTACTGGTTTGTGTTCCCCAGCCACGTGTCATCCGTGACACTCACCCGCGGGGAGTTTTGGGGAGAAGGAGTGGGGGAGTGGTGTGGAGAATAGGAGGTCTGCCGGCCATTGAGGCTGTACTTCCTCTTGTTGCAGGGAGATGGAGGCCTGGAGTTGCGAGCCCCCAGCCAGTTTTCCTCTGTGATGCTTGTTCTGGGAGAAGTTGATGGAGAGTGCCTTGGGGAACTGAGCAAAGTACAGGCCACCATGCTGCGTTGGTAGCCCTCCTCTGTGTCAGTGGTCTTCGGAGAGACACACGGGGACTGCCATGGAGAGGTCTGAGGTGAAGTGTACGGATACGAGTAGTTGGACTCATAGGAAGACGCTTCAGAGTTGCAGCTTCTGGAAGACAAACTGCTTGCTGGACTGAGGCAGGACGGGTCTCTGTATGCCTCGATGTTCGGCAAGTTCAAAGTGGCAGTGGAAGGTGACCGCTTGGCATTAGGGATGGCCTCCTCCACCTCATCGTGGAAAAATTGATTGTTGTTATGATGCAATCCCATGTAAGATGTGATCTCAATTCTGGGGCTCTCCAGCGCCGGAGCTCCGTTAGGTCTCATGTTTGGCGGCAGGTAGTACTCAGAGGCTCCACTGTCAATGTGTCCTCCATATCCAGAGGGATGGTTTGTCGATGGGACAACTGAAATGACGGGATTTGATGTCTGCAGGCCATGACATGGAGTTGACAATGAGGAATGTGCCACATTTAGAGGCAAGCCAGCATTTACATTTGAAGATGCATAATTATAGTGTTCTGGAAGAAACAAACAAACAAACAACAAAGAACGACATGAGGTGCTGCACAAATATACTCACTTAGTAACATACCCAGTTGAAATGGAGAGACATGGCACAATACACAAAAGCACAGCTCTCCTTAACAACCCAGCCCAGAGGCGTGCCATGCTGAAGGAGATGCTGCAGACTAGCACCCTCGAAAACTCCACTAACTGAACAGAACAAGACATCTTGGGATGGGGGATGTACACAGAAAGAGTTGGTCTGGAGGACATAGTTCTTAGGTGAACCTTCTGAGCAAAAAATTATTTTTCAAACAACATTGCTTCAGGATTCTGGGAGACTGCAGCATTCAGAGAAGCAACTGAAGAGATGTGTTTTTACATAAGTGAGCCTAACTTCCCCCCGAAAAGCTGGAATACACAAAAAACTGGACAAAAAACCGAGAGTGGAGGCAGATTAAAGCAAAGAACAAGATCAACTGCATTCTGTTTAAAAAAAAATTATACACAACCGAAATTTCCATTACAGCAAGCTTCCAACTGGTTCCAGTTAACTAGGACTTTGGAAAAAGATGGATCTATTGATCTGCTCTGGCTTCTGGAACCACTTATCCTCCAGCCCAACTGGCAGAGGCCAGGTGAAGGATAAACATGGATGTCTCACTACTCAGCGACAGCTGAAATTCCACTGAAATTGCTGGTTACTGCGCATGCCACATCAAGCGCTGACAGCAGCTTGCTCTGGGCCAGCTCTCCAACCATTTAACAGTGCCGGGTGTATAAAAGCAAGAGCAGAGTAGCACGGCTACTTCAGCACAGCTACAGCACAGTTTTCACTGTGGAAAACCAGGAAGGGGACAGATCACATCACAGCCTTGTGCCAATGGGCTCCCTGACGAGCACAGGGAACAATGTGCCCTTTGCATGCTCCATCCCTGCTTCTCTACAGGGACCCGCGTCTCAAAGTCGGTCCACATGCAATTATCTCTGCCTCACCTCACTGTCTGCCTGTTGAAGAGAGTCCTTTAGCTCTGCTCCCCTGTCTCAGGGATGCATGTGACTCTTTTTGCCACCCAGAGATATTGGTGGGCTCCCCATGGGGGAAATGGACAGTCCTCAACCCAGAACAACATGCCCCTGGGTGCTCTGAGCTGTGGTGGGATGAGGAATCATCACCTTTATTCTTTCTGATATAGGGAGGCTCTGTGTCACCAGGACACACGACTCTTACTTTATCCCCTAATGTGGGTATCTCTCTGAAAAAGAGAGCAAAACCTTTTGTATCAGGGACAATGACTGCTGAACTCTAAGTCTGGGTAATGTTGGTGTACAGGTTCCTCTCAGCAGTCTGGAAAATCACCCACCTCCACCTCCAAGCTGTGCTTGCAATGCATCACCCTTCCCTGCGGTTTATTATGGCAGCAGCATCACTTTCCTGCCGGACAGAGGGAAACTCTACATCCCCTGTGGCTACAGTCAGTCCTCATGGGAAACCTGTCCCTTTCCATCCCAGGAGGCAAGTTCCCTTGGCAGTCACCTTGTGCACCTTCCCTTGGAAGATACGGAAAGGCTGTGTTAATTACTGCAGCTGCTCTTCCTGAAGCGACCAGGGAGCTTTGCAAATGCAAACGAGCCTCTGAGCTGGTAACCAGCACAGCCAGCTATTCTCTTTCTCTTGTTTATCAGCTCAGCCCTCTCTGGTGTCACCCATCTGTGATCCTACACTCACCTTTTTTGCTGGCAATGACTCCAAGGCAAATGGTACTTAGAAAAAACTAGTGTGCTGTGGCAGCTTCATAGCAACTCCAGCTGATGTATGTCATAGCAGGTAACAGTTGGGAAGGACGAGCAACACCTTTTGAACTCACTCTCTAGTCTGCCCTCAGATACTGGCCATTTGCTCAGGAAGGGTCATTAAATTACACACTGCAGTGTGCCACAAATAACACTGGATTATTCAAAACATGTTGCAGCTTCACGCTCTATTCAAACAGCCAGGGAAGCAGGAAATACAGCAAAAGAGGTGCTACTTGATAAAATCTTACTGCACTGGTCACATCGAGACGCAGATCTGCCTGGGGGATCAGAATCCTCTCCTTCCAAAATCAGTTCCCTTTTGTTGCTGCCCTGCCACTTGGCTGCCCCACCCAGTGTCACCACAGCCACCATCACTTCCCTCCTACCCTTCATGGAAAAAAACTCTCAACATGGTACAACAGTGGCAAGACCTTATCTGTTTCAGAAATTAGAGGAGAGAAAGGGTCTAGACTAGTGCCTTCAGGGCAGCTTCAGCCCCTTCACTGCTTCCTCCAGCTCCAGAGGAAGGTGATGTCCATGGCACCACACTGCTTCTGGGACACTGGCTACACTCTTCTTCCACATACCCTTCCATACACTCCTGCTCCGGCATGCAGCTGGAAGGCACTGGTGACATGCCACAGCTGGGAATAGCTCTCAGCCCGTCCCTACCACGTGCCAGACAGCCCAGGCAGGGGACCGAGAACTCAGCAGGCTGCCCCAGCTCTGCACCCACCAAGTGGGCTTTGCCTCTGCTGACTGCAGAATCAGTGCCTTTAGACCTTGGATTAAAAATAAATAGGTAAACACATAAAATAACAGGGATAAGTACTGTGAGTCCAGCAGTTTGCTCAAATTCTATTGCATGAATTGGGTGAAATTCAAACACTGCAGTCTGCTGGACATCTGCAGCCCAGGCTGAAAAGGCAATACAAAGCTCAGATGAACCTTTGGAATCCAGTATTAAAAAATTATCAAAAGACAGGTCCAAGTACTATAAGCAACAAATTCCCTAATTCACATGACAAGGAATAGCCACTTTTATAACTATTATGCATTCTCTTTTAAAGCCAACTTTTAAGGACCAAGAAAAATAACATAATACAACTCATACAATACACACAAAATAGAAAGATGCAAGATCCAAAGACTTCCAAACATATTTGGGTGTTTTAAAATTACAGGCAGCATGTAGAAAATATGTCCACCAAATATAAAAGCCTCAAAGCCAGAGGTAGAAACAAGACAGAGACCTTGGTTTGTGGGCTAAAACCCACCAGCTACAATTTCTGAAAAAAGCTCATTCCAAAAACTCCACATATCCAAAATTCATCAAACACACATCCACAGTCAACATTTATAACATGCAGATGTTTTCCTCACCAGGGTGAATGTGACAGGTAGAAATAAAATGCTGCATCACATAATATAGCTATGTAGGATATTTTGACAGTCCTGATGTGGATGAAAGGCAGGTAATTCCTTTGCCATGGCATCACTGTTATGACTGTGATTCACAGAGGCACCCAGGACCAGTGTACTGACTACCAAGACACATTTAGTATTTTAATAACCTGAGTCAAACCCCGGTATCAGATAGACCAGCGCAGGTTTGCATCAGTTCTGTTCCAACAAATCCACACTTATGTTAAGTATAACTAGGACAAGAAATTGGACCCTTCCGAGTTGTGAGCACACCTCCACATATTACATTTCCCTTTGTAACAGTTAAAAAGCTCCTTTTTCTCCTCTAGTTGATTTCACAGCAAGCAAGTTTTATTCCTTTCTATCATTAATGGGCTGATCCTGCAAGGCACTGCACACCATCATTTTTTTATTTACACACTTTAAATACGAATGCTGGAGACCAACAGCTTGTAGTCTTTAGAGAAGATGAGGGCTGTCTTACATTGCTCAAGATGAGCCACCTCTATGTCTGTGTTTAAACTAATGGTTTCAAAATTGCCTAATCAAGTTAGATACTTTTCTCGGACTAGAACTAGACACTTAAGTTGCTTTGGCCCATTCACTTTAGACACTTAGGTTTCTAATCACTAGAACACTTATCTGAAAAGCTTGGTGTGAAACTCCAAAAGCTGCCTTCTTCTAAAAACTAGAAGTTCTTAACAACTATTTGGACACCGACATTATGCCAGAGAGGTGGGCAGCTGCAGAGAGCAAGGAAGGTGCAAACACCTTCACTCAAATTCTCGCAGGCTATGTTAGGCAGGCAAGGATTTGCAAACCTGCTAGAATTTACAGGCAAAAAGATAAGGCACAGAGCAAACAGCCCTACTCTGAGGCAGCGTTAAGTCATCCACTTGTACAAGAGCTCTTTATGGTGACACGCTATCACCGACGCTGCAGCGAGTTGACCACGCACCAGGAAGCGGCAACCTTCTCTCTCTGCCAGTTCCAGGCTTGTTCGCCGCATTTCCACCTCAAGCATTGCTTAAGGCCATGAAAACAGACAGCTGGATCGAGACACCAGAGTTAGGAACAGTTTTGACCCGTGACAAATTCACGCCCGTTATTTTTATTTGCTGATGACCTTCAAGCTGAACACTGAGCCTAACTCCGGCTCACGGGGGGGATGGGGAAAGGGGGCTGAAGTGAGTTTTCAAACGGCCCATCTCTGTCACGAGCAAGACGCAAAGCCAGCCGGGCAAGCCGTGCGAGAGGTCAACGCGGGGGTCCGCACATCTCAAGCAACACCAAACTTCTAAAAACTCTGCAGCGGTGGCCCTCCCCCCCGCCCCCCCGTGTCGTCTCTCCTTGCACCTCGTTCCGCTGCTTCCAGGGCCCCACCACAGGAGCGCCGGCCGCCCGGGCAGGACTCCATCCTGGTAGCCGCAGCCCCGCTCGCTGCTTCCCGGCACGGCTGAGGCGACAAACGCCACCCGGGGCCGGACCGACCTGTCCGGCCGGGATTGCCGGA
>VWZN01013568.1:0-76460 GCA_013396955.1 Regulus satrapa | reverse complement strand
GCCGCTCCCGGCCTCGCCGCAGCCCGGTCGTCCCTGCAGCCCCGCGGGGCCGCCCCGGGGCCACCCCGCCTCCGCTTCCCTCGGCCCTGCGCCTCCTTCCCGCCTCCCCGAGTTTGTTTACAGCGGCTACTAGGAGAGACTGTTACACGGAGCTTATTTTGGGAGCCGGCGATGACTAACGAAGTTATAAGGAACTTAGAACAGAAAACAACCTTATTTTTAGACGGCTGTTGTTTCAGTGGATCATTGTAGCAAACGCACCCCGGCGTTTCTAAAAGCTAAGTCCCTGATGCCCGGTCTCTTGTCCTGTGCTGCCACCGAGGCTCGCACACCGGCTGGTCCTCCTTGCTTTGCTTCTCTACATCCCCTCCCTAAGTTCTGCCTGTAAGTGCTACGGCCACCACTGGCCTTCATTATTTTGAACTTCAGGACGTTTTCTTTCAACAGAAATAAAAAAAAACAAGCTAAAAATGAGGAGGCAAAAAAAGTTATTAAAGTACTTGTCAGTGACCTCTGGCGCTGAGTTAGCAGGGATCAGTATTGGACTCCACCTTCAGTTTTGAGACAGGACTGATGGCTTTGTAGGGCTTCTTCACCTCCCAGGGAAGATGCAAGAGGCAGTCTCCACATCTAGCTTCATTCTGAGCACCTCCCTGGGCCCCAGCATGACCTGCTGACCACCACAGCCCACATGTAGGAGAGGTCAGCAGTGGACAACAGGGAGATGTGGCTGCTACTGCTGCCTCACTCCCGATCACCCCTCTTTTCCCTCTGTGGGTATCACTGCGTGCCAGTTCAGTCACTAAGACCACACACAGGGCTCCTTCTAGTCCCTCACTGACAGGCCCTAATCCCTCATGGGTAAATCCCAGCAGAGCAGGTAGGAGCTCAGCAGGCTCTGCTCCATGCAGGGCTATTACAGGCATGTACCCCAGCTGGAAATCCTCCCCTGTCACCAGAGTTGTGCCAGGACATGTCTTTCCCCATCACTGCCATTCAGCCAGCTCTCTCCAGCTTTTCACAGGAATGCTTCCGCTGGTTCCTCTCTTCTCGCCATCCACATCTGCCACAGTTTTATAGGCTCCCTGGGTAGTCACTCTCCATCTACATGTCCCACTGCAAGGAGGGACTGAGCTGCTGCTTCCCTTCCCTTCCACAGAGGTGGCTGTTCTTGAAAACAAAGCGCTTGCTGCTCTTAACCAGTAACTAGGTTAATCAGCTGCCCTGCTCTGCCTTTCCTTCATGGCTGAGACAGCATGCGGTGGCTTGCGTGGACTGAGTCTGGCTGAGAAACTTGTCTGTGCGACTGCATGTCAAGGTGATGCTTGTGGGAGACAGTGCACTTGGTGCACTGCAGATTTCCCAAGGTAAAGCATCTAGACTGGGATAAGAGTTTGGTAAGGAGCAGGACAGAGCAGGCCACAGAGCCTCTGCCTTGTGACAGAGCCTTTTTTTGGTTCCCACCCATTTTCCATTGCCCTGACAGCAATCAGTTTGTACTGGAGAAATCACAAGAAATAAAAATCTCTGTATTGTAGAAGGAAGGAGAGTAGGAGTAGAAAAGGAGCCTCCCCTGTCTGTCCTCTTCCAGATGTGCGCAGCAGTGCCCCAGAATGACAGTACTTCCCATCACTGGTGACTGCTGGACTGGGCCCCCCAGTGCTGAAGCTGCCAGATATGGGTCCCAGAGCTGTGCTGGCATTCCCTGAGCAGCTTGGCCATCTGACACATGCTTCCTCCCAGCCACAAACATTGCTCCTTTGCTCCACGAAGGAGCCAAATGATGCAGGCTTCAGTGGGCACTTTTGGACCACTTTTTTACCCCTTCGGCTTATCTTTGCAAGCAAAGCACTAAATTTGCCCCTTCTCAGCTCTTGCATGTAGAGTGTTATCCTTTAAAAAAATACTGCGGAGTATATATACAGGATGTTGTAATCACTGAAGAGTCTGATTCGTGTCCACTGTATTAGTTTCATACTATGTGAAGTTGCGCGAGTCTGTGCATTCCCTCCTCCATTTTCCTTTTCTCTCATTTTCGTTGGGCTTCAACGAAAATGAAGTCTGGAACGAAAAAAACAAATGAAAAAAAGTCTGGGTGGGATGGTTTGCATAAACCTTTGCAACAGTAGCCACAGTATTTCTATAGGAATCTCTACTTCAACCAAAAACTACACCAGAGGATTTAAGTTAGCAGCACTGCACAGGCTGTGCCTGACTGGCACCTTGCGCTGCTTGCAAGACTTGGGGCAAATTTTTTCTTCAGGCCATGTCTTGTAAAATGACAACTTTCAGCTTTCTCTGTGCAGAAGTGTTTTGAAAGCAGGGTGAGGGGGAACCCCTCTCTCCAGTGTTTATCAATATCAAACATTTTCTTACAATATGTGCACAGAATCCCATAATCCAAGATATGTATCAGCAAAAGTCATCCTTTCTCTGCATGGAATTTTGGTCCTGTTTTGGCTTCTTGCCCTTGTATCCTTACAGTCTTTTATATCTGACATTCATAACAGTGGCCACCTCCTTAGGGTCTGTGTGCCCATCTTTTGGGTCTTGGCAGCTTCAAAAGCATCAGCATCTGTTCAGAATTTCATTCATTGTAACAAAAGATTTATAAGTCTCAAGCCTCCCTAACCAAGTCTAATTAAAGTCTTTTTAGTCCCCTGCTTTGAAAATCATAACAAGGTTTGCTGGAAACAGAGACAGCACATGGTCAGTGTTTATGGCTGGTACAGCACCAGTTTGAAAACCCATCCATAAACCTTTCAAACAAGGCAGGGAGCACATCTGAGCAGTGACCGGCTGCTGCCCAGAGTTGGAAGCTGCTGCAAAGGCAGAGGCTGGGCACAGCCTCCCATCCCCCTGACACAGCCTCTTTCATAGGCTGCCAGAAATCATTTCACCAATTTTAAGGTGCATTGCACTTAGCAGGACAAATGCCAGAGGAGGAATTTTGTGTGCTTGAATAATGTTGTAATTTACCTTATAACCGGTCTCATTACGATGTTGAGTGCTCTGTTGATTTACCTGGCTTTTGATTTAGTGGACTCTTTTTAAACGACAGTTTAGGAACGCAGCCAGTCACTGCAGGCAAAGGACCTTAAACCTTTTTGGAGCTACAGTCATCTGTTCAGACACCGACTTTTTAAAATCAAGATAGACATCAGACAGCCACATCAGACCCATATACAGCAAGCTGTGACTGAATTAAACGGAGACATTAGTTCAGAGAAATAATTTCTTAATGATATATGCTGCATCAGTTTCTTTTTGAGTTTGCCCCTTGCACAAACCCAAATTGTGGGCAGAACCCTTGCTGCTGGCAGGGGTTGATGTGCAGCATCCTCCCCGCAGCTGTCCCAGCTGAGGTGGGTGCCAGCAGTTGGCTCAATTCTGTCTCTGTTGCATGACCTTGGGGTCTTACCGTGGCAATTCAGGAACTCTCTTCAACAGCAAAACAACCATGAACAATGAAAATACCGATGCTCTGCATTTCTTGCTGGACCCTGCTGATGGAATATGCAATGCAGGGTAGTTAAAAAATAAGAGCACGTCTAACTCTCTATTTGTACTTGTGCAGTATTGCCAGACTTGCAAAGCAACAGTGACAAGGTTTTGTACCAGGCATTGTATTTTAGCTCTGGAAATATCTGAAGTTTCAGAATTCCCCAGTTGGTGGTACGGGGGGTGGTAACACATTTTTTTGCATCATTGAAAAGTACTTAATGAGAGAAAGGCTCACTGGGTACACAGGAACTCAAGCTGGCAGTGGAGTAGACCCTTCTCCTTGGGAAGGGAAACATCAGATTTATGATGTCTGTGGCACACTGGGACCTATGGTAGGGATCAGTTCCTGCACACTGTACGAATGGCAGCTTTCACCTCATCCATCCTCTGAGGCACAGGATCACACTTTCATTTTCAGGCAGTGCAAAGCATTTTTTCCCCAGATTTTCTTCTGGTGCAGAAGAGGCTCCTTTACCTCTTGCCTAGCCCATAAGCTCTACATTCCCCGGAAATTCTGCTTTTAATGACAGGCTCCTCTAAGTCCTTCTCATTCTCTACCCTCTGTCAGTACTTGGTCCCCAAATGCATCTCCCCCCACAGCCAGAGGAGACCTAGACTGAGCCAATTTACTCCAAATGCAGCATGTCTTGAGCTGCGGTCACAGCCAACTGCCCTGTGAGCCCTAATAGGTACTCGGCCTCTTTCACTTTCAGGCATATGGAAGCATCTCCTTTTAGATCCAAGGTTCTATGTCCCAGTGCACAGAACAGGGCTAGCAATCCAGTGCCCTCCAGCCTTCCTCTTTGTAACTGGGGACCAGCCTCTTTGAACTTCAAGTTTAGTGCTGGGAGCACCCTCACTTGCCACATGAAATTAATGACCCGATGTGAAGACCTGGATTCCCTGGCTGCAGCATGAACCCTCATTTCCAATATCTCAGCTGCACGATTATTTACTAATCAGACTGCTGCTATTCCTACCTCTTCTCAGCACCAGCAGTCTTTGCCTTCATTAGTTTCCTCCTGCTCTAGTTCATTAAACCTGCATTTAAATGTGCTATCAGTTCTCCCTAAATGAATAACCTTCCATTCTGTAATATTGAATTCCTTTGTATTAGCCTGTTCCCCCCAGTGTCTCTAAATCCTCCTGTAGTCTAGTGCGTTCCTGAAATTTATCAGCAGCCTCTCCTCCTATCATGATGTCATCCACATCTGGACACCCGGCACATCGCGCCAGCCTTGGGCTCATTTGTACAAAACTCTTAAACAGAACAAGTCCTGGCTCCAAGCCCCAGGAGATCTGCCCTGTAAGCTCTCTTCTGGTGCAGAGTGCTATTTATTGTGCTTCTCTCTTCCCTAACCCAAGTTTATCCTTCTAATATTGATACTTCAATACTTGTATACATTTTACTGACCTCATTTTCTGAGGCAGAGTCAGTAACCTTGTTAAATTCCAGAAAACACAAAATCATTGCTTTAAAATTTTCTGGGCTCACCTTCACAAACTTTATGAATAGGATTTGGACTACTCTAGCAGCAATTTTGACTATGGCCCCTTGTGCCAGATGCTTGCATACACCAGTCCCTGCTCCCCCTTTCCCCTGTACTTGCAGCATGATAGGATAACTCAGAGGATGAGAGGTGTTGAGGGAGAAATGAAATTTTCTCCAGGTGATGAAATGTGGTGCCCAAAGTTTTATTCCCTCCTTTGTGGCTGTGCCCTATTGAGGAGTATCCTTTACATTTGATGTGAAGTAGGTAATGAACTACAGTCCAACGGTGCAAAGAAATATACTCTCCTCTGATATTATTTTCATTAAACTTTGAGCAGCGCAGCCTTTCCAAAGACAGGGGTCTTGAACAGGGATGAAACTTTCAGAGCTTTTCAAGCTAAAAGATTAAATTATAGGAACTGTGTGCTATTGGACATGAAGGGTTACAATGGGGTTGGTGACACAGATGACTCCAGTTGCAATATACTACTTCAGTAGCAATGGCAAGGTTCAGATACAGCATTTAGCAGCGCCAGGGTCACGGCTGAGCTGTACTAGCTGTGCACTTACCAGGGCGCCTTGGTGGAAGGCTGACTTTGATACCAACACTCAGCACAACTTTGTGCAATCCTGCCTGCTTTGGCTGTCTAGGGATGCCACAGACCGTGGCTAATTCTGGTTTCTCACAGAAATGCCCCATGGATGGGGAATTTCTGAGAAGCACTTCAGTCAGGTTGGCAGAGACAGAAGTTTCTCTTTGCCAGAGGGGTCTTGAAAGTCTGGCAAGAGACTGGGATTTTAATATACACCATTTTCACAGACTGACTTTTGTCTCCCTCATTCTTTTCACACCTTTCTCCATGCACGATTGGAGTTTTCTTTACTGGGGTCATTTGACTGAGGGGGCCAGCAACCTGAAAGGGATTGCCAGACTCCTATAGTTTGGCCGAGTCTAGGTTTGCTTGTTTGTGTACCGAAATGATGTACAGCCCCAAAGCCTTTGTTCCATTAGAAGCATTCCTGTTTTGTGACATCCCTGCATGCTGAAGCAGCTATGTTGAAGAGCAAATGCTGAAAATTAAAATCTTCTTGAGTCAAGCCTTCTCATTAGCAGTCTGCTTGGCTAGACTCTACCTTATTATTTTTTGCTGGTGTGTAGCTGTAAAGAGAAAACCAAGGAGAAAAATAGGCAATTAAAATGCATTAAATTGATTTCTAAATGAGTATGCAGAACCAGAAAGTCCCAGGAAGAACTCCATCTCTTCTTTTGCATCTGTTGCTCTATGTGAGAGTGCAGCTAGAACAAGACGCATTTGCAAACATTAGCAGGGTTAAACTTCTATCTAAGATCCCTCAGTTGAGTTTCTGAAAACTAAATGTGTTAAGTCATTGCAGTTGCTTGGCATGCACTATAGAGCAGGACCTTCCAAAAGTCATGGAAAGATTTTCAGGATGAACACAGCCCCAGCAGTCCAAAAATATGAGACTCTCCCCTCTGCAAAGCCAGAGAATCCTTTTCCTCTGTTGCTGAGAAAAATGCCAAAAAGCACCTAATGATTCTTCTGCTCTAAATGGTGCTCCAGCGCAACAGTGAAACCACGAGTGTTATGAAACCCCACAACCTCCCAACACCAGGCTCTGTGTCTGTGCTGTGCCTCAGGTCTCATCAACAGACTCTTCCACATCAAGTTAATGCATATACATCAAATGCAAGCCTAGAACAGTTATAGAAAATCATGAAGATGATACAAATTAACCTCTTCTCCTTTGCTTCCAGGACTTTCATTACTATCTTCCTTCCAAGAGTCCAATTGACTTTATTTTCAGATTGCTTTTTAAGCACACTGAGTAAACTATGAAATATAAGAAATCTCTTAACTGTGGTGTATGAGAAGGAGGCTGCCCACAGATATGTGTGTGTGGTGCAAGAGAGAGCTGCATGGACAGAGCGGTGCAGACAGGAATGCCTTTGTTAAGCTACAAGGCAGAGCAATGGCAGAACAACCTCCCAGAGCTGGATCTATCCACTAGGCTGATTCTGGAGAAGGCAGGTGTGAAAAGATAGACTAAAGACTGGGGCTGAAAATGGTTCCATGGAATTGTTTCCCAGAAATTTCCTTTGGCACTTCATCTGGAGAATTTGTCACCAGAGGTGAGTCTTAGAGGAGAAAGCCACTTGTGTTTTCTGCCCAAGGGCTGCTCCCTGCTTGCTGCCCAGCACTGGTGCCCTGGGCAGTCCACAAGAGCTGTGCCACAATGCAATTCTCATGGTGTTTCTCAAGTTACATGAGTCAAAGCTGTCAAGTCTGGAAGTCTGGGATTTGGCTCCAAGTTTTTCTGGCTGCACTCCAATAAGTGGATGCAGACCAATTTCACAGAAGCGGCCAGCAACCTCTAGCAGGACAAAGAAAGGCCATTCCTACCACTGTAGCCTCTCCTCCTTCCCACAGAAAGCTCCTTCCCTGGTGTCTGAGCTGCAGAGCTCCAGCAGTACGCAGACCTGAGAGCTCCTGTCACTGTTCCCAGAGTGTCTAAAGGTGTAGAGTGACCCACAGGATGAGGCAGACTGAGATCTCAGAAACGGTGCATGCATGGGCACATACACAGGCAGGAGGATCCCCTCTGTTCAGAGTTCATGGCTAGCTAGACTTGGTCACCTCGGGAAAACTTGGTCTGGCAGAGGCATTTGAAGGGTGACCACTGCTTGGGTACAAAGCCCAGTGTGGGCTGGGACTGGCTTGGATGAACAGTATTTAAGGCTGGTATCAGTGGGAGATCAGAGGAGCGTAAAGGCCGGGTAGTAAGAAATCTGTTTGGGATAACTGTGGAGGGGCCAAAGCATGGACTTACATTTTAGTGATGAGAGTCTTTCAGGAACCTTGTTGTGAAGGTCTGGAGTGGAGCAGGAGAAGGCAGGGAAAGGGCTGCCAGAATGCTGGTTCAGAGACCACACCACAATGCTGGGTCTGGCACAGCAGTCCTGTGGAGTTCGTTGATTCAGAAGTGGTGAGGAGGGCAGCGTCTTGCTGAGATTAAACATCCTGTCCTGCTAGGAGCATGGGATAGTGTTGCTTCTGATGCTTGACCCTAGTGGTCAGCAAATCTGGCAAAAAGTGGTAATGAGGGCTGGTGAGGGCCCTGACAAAGTCTGTCCTGACCCAGCTGCCTCCACCATCCAGACATGATCACAGTAAACACTTTGTGGGGTAGTTTCCTTTCAAGGGCTTTTTTCCTCCCTTCAACCATTTAAAAGTTTAATAGAAAACACTAACTTGCCTCAGAGGGGAGGGCTCTGAATGCCCAAGACTTTGGTTTGAAGCTAGCCTGGATGGACTGCTGGCAGAAACCTCTTCACCTTTCAACACCCACACTGGCAAATAAATTAGCCTGTCAGAGACTGCATCCTCAGTGGCAGCACTTGTGGTGATGGTGTTTATCAGTGACTGAACTGGAATGAAACCCTTTCCATAACACTGATTTTTGTCTCATATGAAAAATTTAAGACTAAACCGTTCAGGAAACTTTTTTTTTTTTCCCCATACTGTGGAAACAGTTTTAGAAAACGAGCACTATGTACCTTGAAAGAATTTTTTTCCTTGGCTGTGATGACCATGAATGTGGAATTTTACTTGTTAGTTGGCTTGTACCGCCCTCTTCTGGCTCATGTATAAATACCAGCGTTCACAACAAACTTGCCCTTGGAAATAAACTGGCAAAGCAAAATCCCCCGTGTTTATTGATGTTGATTCTTATCTACTTAAACGCGTCAATCATTCAAACTGGAACAGAGCCCACCTTTGAAAAGCATGGATGCCGAACGGCAAGGGAAACGATGCAGGTAATACTTCCCACTGGGTGAAAGGGGCTGGTGGCTGTGAAACTGGGTTGGCATGGAGAGTTTGTACAGGCGTTCTCTTCCCACTGCCGGCTCCCTGGAACGAGTTTACAGCTATTTCACTCATAACGCTGAGCTAAAAAGCTTCAGTTCTACCACTTAAGTTCCAGTCTAATCCCTTCTGACAGTGCTGGCTGTGCTTTTCATGGATCGGACTAGCACAGGAATTTGAGCAGCTCACGGGCTGGAACACAGCTACAACAAAGAGCTGATCGCTGGGGAACTCCAGGGGCAAGGGAAGGGGCAGAGCAAGAGGGCATTTGCTCAAACCTGTACCTAGATGCAGCAGCAAGGCAGAGCTGTAAGCAGGACAGAAGCCCCTGTAGGTGTATTTCCTATACTCAGAAGTGCACAAGATTGCAGTAATCCGGAGTGTGAGAAGAAAATTGAGTGATGGGTACAGAATTACACCAAAGATAACCAGATAAACAGAGTGGCCATGTCTGGATATAGCAAAAATTCATACTTTATTTTCATGTAAAAAAAAAAAAAATTAAATCCAAGCAAATCTGCCTCTAAGGTGATGTGCCTTAAATAAGAAGGATGATCAATTTCAGGTTAAAAGTGAAGAAGTCCTTCCTTCATACCATGTGTAAATGACACTGTCAAGCCCCCACACGTCAGAAATTTTACATCAGTAGATTTACCACCTTGATGAAAATTCTGTCTCCTTCTAAGTAAAGATGCATTTCTTTCTTCCCAAGTCATGTCAGGACATCATAGGACCTTTCTCTTTACAGACTAATCCCAGCCCTATAATCTCACTCTCTCTCACTAATACTTGTCGTATTTTCTCACTTCCATGTATTCTAAGTCATGGCAAAACGTCTTTCCTTGTAAGTCTCTTAATTAGTAAAGGTGGTCTTTATCTCTCTCTGAATAATGTCTGCCATTATTCCCAGCATCCTACTTGGCTTCATAATGTGATACCAAAACCAATTATCTACTTGTTGCTTGTGTACTATGGTTTATTCCCTTCCAGCTGATCATTTTGGTTGCCTGCTTAAGATTAATTGACTGTAGGCTTGTAGAGTGAATATATCTAATTCATGATTTTTTAAAAAATATCTAATATTTTTTTGGAAACCAGCCTCCTCCTGTACTGTTTACACAAAACAAACATCTTAAAAATAGTATCATTTAAAAATCATAATTTAAAACCACCATTTCTGGTGGAATAGACTGAGAATAGAAATTGTTGCATCGGCAAAACAATGGAAATTATTAGCTTTCCCCCCTGACTCATATCTCAAATTCTTAGTTCCTGCCTCAGGTTTTGATATTCTCATTGAAATTTGTGTAATATGAAGATTATTAACTGCTGAATTTCAGACTTGCAAGCAGTTCCCATTTTTTCTTTCCCTTAGAAGAGATAAAATTCCCACATATTTTATGCCTGGGAAAAATATCCAACCAAAAAGGAGGCACACAAAGTAGCAGAGCTGCGAGATGTCTGCAACTCGAACAGGACTGGCAGGTAACAAGAAAGACTATAGAGAAGCCTTTATTTTTCATGTTTTTCTTGAGTTGCTGGAGGCCTCTATCTGGTGTCTTCCTTCCAAAATTTCTCCCATACTGCCAGTACATACTGGCATATATTGAATTCAGCTTGCCTGAAAGCAGCTCATCCACAGGCAGCTGCCTGGTCATTCTCTTCACATGATCACCAAGTGAGTCCCTCTCATGGAATTTGTGTCCCATCTTTAAAAATAAATACAACACAAACAAATGAAGTCCCGACTGTAGTCACCAACGCTGTGCCACATGCAGATGTGACTGTTCTTGAGTCAACAGCTACAAGATCAGCAGGCTGCAGTTTTGAAGAGGCCCCAGACACCCAGCTTACTCAGAGAACACAAGAAGCAGGAATGGAAGGTGCTGAATATGAAGGTGATGAATATCCAGGGCAAAGCCATGGCAAATCAAATGATCAAAACACAAATAAGATGGTTTGCAGGAAGACCAAGGGAGATCTCCTGATGTCCCCAGGGTGATGCCAAGTGACTTGCTGTAAGTACAGGGTCAAAGCAGCACACTGTGCATAGGAGCTGGCTGTGCCTGCACTCCGGGCACTGGGTAGCACAGGGCCAGCCAGCCAGTCCTGCGGACTTGGCTCAGGGCTCCTGCAAGGCAGCTGCAAGCAGCCTTCAGATTATTCTCCAGGGGGCTGAGACGTGGAAGATGCAGAGGGCTGCATGGATCCTGCAGCATGGCGCAGTCTGGATGTTCCATAGCACTGTCCAGTGTAGCACAGGGTGGAGGGCTGAGGGCTTGTATTTGCTGGGTCTAAGGTAAAATGAAGTTTCCCCCATTATTCTTTCCCAGCCTTCTGCCTCCAAAGGCATTTCCAGTGTCGGATCAGAACTGGTAAAGTTCTGCACTTTTGGACGTCTCTGCTGCCATGCCTTGAGGTAGCAAAGCCTCTAGGCCAGGCTTTACTGTAAGAAGCCTTTCCCTGCTTCTCCAGCAGTGAACTCCATCACTCAGAGTGATGATAGGTCTGAACTGGCAGAGTGAGTTACCCACATGTCAAGAAGAAAGAGTCCTGTGCTGCCGCATACCAGATCAGAGACTGTGGCTGGCTCTGCGTTACAGCTGAGCTATAACCTTGCTCTCCCTCCTCACCTGCCATCTCCAAGTAATTGCTTTTGGACAGATGGCAAGCTGGCAGCATGGTTATGTNAAGAGAGCTTATTTTTCCTCCTCCCTGCTTCCCTTCCAGCACTACAAACCAGTTTACACAGAAGTCAATTGTTTCAACAATTGACTGGAGAACTACTCATACTGGGGACTTCTTCCACCCGTGTCTCAACATTCCAGTGGGCACAGAGGGACCTCACTGTGGTTGCCCTTATCAGGGTAACATGACAATGCAAGTGTGGTGTGACAGCCCATCCTGGTCATTCCGGGTCAGGAGAAATGGCATCTCTTCTAATGCAATCAGGGCCAGACTGATACCTGAGCTAGGCAGAAATGCACAGCATTTTGACGGTCAGGAATTGTTTATTGCAGGCAGGTGTTCCCAAGATGTGTGGTTAAAAACATGATTTCTCTCAGTAGTTCCAGACATTCAGGTGTGAGTCTCACAGTTATCTTAAAAGGCTTACTTTCTTAAAATGCCTTTTATTTTTTTTTTTTTTTCCCAAATAAGATTTTCCATGTGGGTTTCTTATTTGTTTGGTGGGTGTTTTTTTTTGTTTGTTTGTTTTTTTCTCTGAAGTCTGCACAAGTTAAGGACATCTAAAACCCAAGTTCCTGTGAGCAGCAGATTTCTTCCACTGCTTATTTCATGGAATCATACAATAATTGTAAATTAAAACACTGCAAGATTCTTAAATCTTGGCATCCTTCACTATAACATCAAATTTCTGAACAAATGTATGGATATCCTCCTATAATACCAAAAATGAAGTAAAAGGACCTACTAGAATTAAAACTAGCCACCCACAGGTAAGAAGGTAATGTAAAAGCCTCCCGCTAGGTTATTTTAAAAAATCAGATTAATAATTTAATAACTTGAAATATTTTACTATTTCTCACGTGAAGAAGATTATGCAAGAAATTGAAAGGCATCTATAAGCAAGGAAAACCATTACAAACACAGGGTAAAAGTTTCAAAGCCTTCACCTCCTTCCTAGAATTTGGTAAAATGGTATGTGCTTGGGTTTGTTGTATTTATTTTCAATGACAGATTATCTACAATTGCTTTAGTTGCATTTGGATAAGTGTAAGCATGCACTAGACCACATCTATGTCACCTGTCCCGCTCATGACACTCACACGGAAAATCACCTTTTACAGCTGGGATAAACTCCATTCAGCTGGGATTACGATAACCAACAGATATATTCAAGTGACTGTCATGGAAGAATCAGTACCCTGATGAAGGGAGAAGGTTCTCTGGGAAGAAGAAACTGTGGAGGAAGTGCTTATGTGGCTGTGTTTCTGCAGATGAATTTGGAATTCAATGGCAAGAGGAGGCAGCAACCAGCAATTACACGCAGGGGAAGCAACAGCTCATCTTCCTCTGCTGAGCACATGCAGCATAAAGCTTTTCCCCAGGGGAGCATCTTGACTGAGAATTCCCAGATCTCTCCTTCACATAGGCAATAGATAATTGCAATAAATACAAAACATATGTACATATACTTGCCCCTTACAGGTCTGCTCATCCGTTAACAACCCTCAGCCTTCCAGCCAGGAATTCATTTTCAACAGATTTTTGAAGTAGTTTTCTATAATTTGCTTCCATACAATGTGTGTTTACTTTGCAAAATCAAATGCATGCTTAGAACTTAGAGCAAAACACAGAGGGCCCATGGAAAAAAAATGAGATGTGTATGTTATAGAGAAACAATGGAAAGCAGCTCTACAAATAAGAATTACAATGGTCTATTTTGTGTACTGCTTGTTTAAAGCTAGATGATTATAACCAAAGCTCTTTTTATTCTTAGCAGTGTTGTCAAAAGCAGGGGAAATAGTTTACTGCCAGAAGAATAAAGACAGGCACATAAACACCTATCATGCATCACAGCTATATCTCCTTAGAGCAGATGATGATCTTTTCATAGCTCAATAATGCATAAAAGCTAAATTCCAAAGGCAATATTACTCAAGCCTGCTTTTTTTTTGATCAATTCAGAAGTTTAATATTGCTGATTACCTTCTCCCATTGAAAGCATGCTAGAGGACAGGAGGAGACTACACACAGGAGAAACCTCAGCTGCAGCTCTGCTAGTCAGGGATGGAAGAATAAAGCAGAATTTGTCAACTCTACTGCAGAGTGTGCTCTCATTACTCTGTTCATGGCATCCAGTTTTCACCACCTCTGCTGTAAAATATTTTGATCAAAACTATGGTTTTGGTCGATGAAGTAGTGAATAGGTCTTTCAGTGCAATTGCCTATTTGCAATATCCCCTATTTGAGGCAGATTTTGTTGGCAATTGGCTGAGCAAATTCCCACTTGCAATAACAGCTGTGAACCCTGCTGAGGGCATCTGTTGGGTAGTTAATATTTGTTGGGAAGTATCTTGCTTTAAGTGTGTTTTGTTTACAAAAGAAATTCCTACGCATTTTAACACAGTGTTAAAAACATTGTGCCTCCTGTTTATTTACATATAATGTTCGATCTGTGTTGCCTTTCTTCACTTGTACTGATTTTCCTCCCTATGGGGGGCTAACATATCGAAAGGCTTTTTTGATTGCCTTCAAGTTTAAACTGAGTTATAATAATAACAGCCTAGATACAGAAAGGTTATTCAATTACATAATATAAGAGACTGCTGACCCAATTTTCTTCTTTCTGACCAGCAAAAATTAGGAGAAACTTGATGGAAGGTAAAATTGAAATAGATGTCAGTGTAAGCAGGACCTACAGTTTCTGCATCACTGGCAAGACCAGGACAGTCTGATTTCTTTCTATGGCTGTCATTTTTAAGGAGAGCTGTCCATCCAGAGCCCAAATACTCCGCAATAAATTCCTTTGCTTTGCAGGAGTTGTTGGAACCCCATTAATAGCTCTGGGCATGTGAAAGGATGCAAGTGTGAAACACATGCAAGGCTCCTTCACAGTATCTTGCCAATATAAAATCCAGGAATATGAAGCTCTGTGGAAGCAGGAAAAGGGGTCACAAAGGGGTGTCTCTGTTAAACAATCTATAAACAGAGATAACACCATCTCCAAAGCCTCTGACGAAGCCCATACTATCGTTTGTACAGTGAGCCAGGCCTTGCTCACCAGCACTCATGAGGTTAATATCCAACTCCGGGTGGATTGGGCTCCCACAGCCCCAGCCTCCAGTGAACCCTGTAATGCGTAGGGAAATCACCTCCCTTTCGTCTCAGAGGCTGGTCTTCATAACGAACAGCTGTTTGACTGCCTAACTGGCTATCAAAATTCTTGCCTAAACACCTACAGAAATACTGTCCAGTCCAAAAAGGTTCTCAACTGCAGAGCTACCTCTTTCAGACATGTTTTAAATGGAGACTGAAGAAATGCTTTAGCTCACATTCTTTCAGATGGAGGGTAGGACTTGCTCAAGTGGAAGCAGCTCATCAAGATAATAAACACTTCCAGTGTATATATAAAAGCAATGGCACATTTTTTGACAATCACTTTGAAGGTTTAGGAAGAAAGCAGGAGATACTACACAGCTGAATTCTGATTGCATGAGTCAGAAAGCTCAGTTTGAACATAAAAACATTGGTGTAAACACATTCATGGACAAGTGCTACAGATTTAATGTTAAGTATGCAGGGATTTAATTCATCTTCCATTTGCAAACTAATATCTTATGTAGTAAAATGTTTTCCAGCAGTTACATGAACACATAATTTTGGAATACCATCAGAAAAACCCAATATAATTACCAGTACTCTCCTTTTTTTGCAGGATCTCTCCTTTCCTTCTGTTCTTCCATCAAACTACATTGGAAATCTAGGTGTTCAGCTCATGTGCTTATTAAACACGGTCCACGCGTTGTTATGTAAGTTACTTTGATGAAGATGAATTTCCTGGTCACACCTTGCTCTTCCATTCTGTCCCAGTTCTGAAATTGTTTTCCAAATATGTTTTCAGAGAGACATGATTACCATTTCAGAAATACATATCTGACATAAGAGCGCACAAAAGTAAACATTTATTTAATATCAAGAAAATATAAGGTCCTTCTGGGTGTAACTTGCAGAGCCAAGGCCCAAATCTGTTTATGTATGCTGAACCTCAAAAACAAGGTAAGTGACTTGAGTCAAGCTTTCACAATCCTTAAAACAAAGTGTGAGGTGAAACTGGATCTTTGCTGTATATTGGAAATACTAAAGAAGCAGGCACTTTAGAGAACTGACTCCACTTTTGAAAGGCTTATAGCTGTGCACAGAACCTATACATTTGCTATCAAACTAACCTTAATAGTTTTAACACTGGGAATTAATATACCTACACTTAAGTTTTAACTGAGCAGTTCTTCACCCATGGGTACAGTTGTGTCTCATACAGACGTACTGCAGTAACACTATCATTTTCATGCTATTAGTTTAATTTCTGGGCTTCTTCCTCATTTTCTGTGCCTAATTTCACAGATGTGAAGTACAGATGAAAGATGACCAACTCTGAGCTTTTGCTTATCTCCTGGATCTTATGCATATGGTAGTAAGCCCACAATGTGTAAACCAAAAATGTCTGAAGAAAACGGCACCAGCATTTCAGAAGAACTGCACACTGACGACTTTTCTTAATTGTTTGAAAGTAATCACCACTTACTGGGGAAAACAAAAACCTAAAGCAAATCAGTGACAAAAATACCACAGAACTAAACAAAAATGTAAATCGGGAGCATCTTGGCAAAACCACAGTGAATGCAGAAAGGCTACTGCTAATATGCAAGAACAGTGACATCTTGTGGGGATTTAGAGAAGCGAGTTCACAGAGCGACAGGGCAAAGAGTCTGTGATGTCGGGTAATTAAAGGAAACTCTACCTTAGTAGTTTATTTAATACATGTACCACTAATATTTGGTAGAAATTAGGCTTTATTGCTTTTATAATGAGGAATGAAAATTTAAAAAAGCAGATAAATAGCGAGTTAGAAAATCTTTCAAAACAAAAATTAATGGAGAGGGGTGGAATCCGAATAGCTCTGCAGCCATTTCCTCTGCTCTCCCAGGAAGTAGTTATAATTATCACTTAAACATTACTCATCCAAAGTAATAATAGCATAAGGGAAAAGAGACTAACTGAAGAATTATGTTGTAAAGACATAAAGTTAAATGTAAAAATGACATCCATATTAAGTGGGTTTTAAAAAACACACACATAAATATTTAATAAAGAAAGCATGAATAGTTATGTTGTTCCTTTCCACTGATTAATAGACTACGCCAAATTCATTAAATTTACTTCATGAGAAAGCAAAGTTATATCACAATGGAAAATTAATATATCCTACTTGCCAGTAGAGTGTGCAAGATTTGGACCCTTCAGGTTGCATCAGAGTATTTGAATTTCTGGAACAAATCTTCAGCTGCTATAAAGTATCATAACTCATAGACAGGACACTCAACTCTGACAGCTTACAAGCAGTAATGTTTTGATTTTTTTTGACAAGTTTGCACCCAAACTAAGTTATACAAACATAACATTTACAACTTGGAAGATGATGGGATTTTCCTACCGTGATGTTCATGTGCTCCTCTTATTTTCTTTTACCTGAGTAACCTAAGTAAACAGATTACAAGGCAATTTAAACATATTAGCTAATACAAGGTTTACTGGACTTCTCATATATAGAAATGTACTTTGACACTATTTGCAGTTTTACAAATACAAAATGAATAAGAACTTTAAAACATATTTACTGAGCAGCCATGTTTTGATATCTGTACAGATCAATAAGTGCTGTGGAATTATGTACAGAATTTATAATTTAATTTTTAAACAGCTTTTGTGCAACCTGGCTGTAATGTGCATTTAAAGAACTGCTGTCAACATCACACATGTGTAATTTATTGGTGCCAGAAATGGAGAGTAGAGAATAGGACAACAGCTCCTAAAATAATACTGTGCTATGCAGACATCAGTACATAATTCAAATAGTGCATGTTAATCAATCTCTGATGAGGAATAATAGCTGCTAATACAGACACGGGAATTTACAGGTATTAGGTTTGTTAGAGTAAGTATGGAGGAATGAACTTTTCCATATTTAAACACTAAAAGAAAGGGCTTGAATTAGGAAATTATATAATAATTAAAGATGGAAATTTACGTGATAAATAAAAAAAACTTTCAATTTAACTTGCAGAAGATGAACATAGTTGGGAAAAACCTTTACAGTAGCAAAGATCCTTTACCGTAGCAATGAAACCATTCAGAAGCATTGTCAAATCAAAGGTAATTTGGTTTTATTTTATAATCATAACAACTGAAAGAAAAATGAGAAAATCAACACAAATTAAATTTAGTTTATCTCTGATAGTTGTTAGTATACTTCGGTGTTATTGAATCTGTCAGATGTTTTCTCCTCTTTTTGTGCTCTATTCACGCTATCCCTTTTGATTTTATTTTTTTTTAAGTTTCTTTAGTCCAACATGAATTCATAGATACTAAAGCACAGTAAATATGCAATCTGCAGACTGGTGTGAGTGAAAAACCATAGGAATATAATCACTTTTACGAGGTAAGCTTGGAGTAACTTGGAGGAGAGAACTTGCGCTTCAAGTACTTGAGAATGTAAAGTGGAAGACAGCTTACAACAGTGATTGCTGACACTTTCCACAGGAAGGTCACAGTTGTGATAAAGGCAACATCTGCAGAAACAAAAAGGGACAATAAGGAATGGGAACCAGTAACATGGAAACTGGAACTTCCACAGTGCAAAGTCAATAAAAGTCTCTTAATTGTTTGCTTATGCTATTGTCCAATTAAAAAGACAAAAGGGCAATAAAGCAACAGAAAGTTAACCTCAGTCTTTTGCTTTTGCCAATTATTTCTTTTAGACAGGAACTTCAGAGTTCCTTTATGGTCCCTTACATTGTTTTGCAGCTGAAGTAATTTTTAGGGGGGAAAGCAGAATCTCAGTTTAAAAGCAAGACTCTCTCAAAACTAAAAAGTTAATTCAGCTTATTTTTACCACTGGTAAAATTTCTGGTTCCCAACCAGAAATTTTGCTAGTTTGGATCTTTTTTTCTGTATTGATTATTTTTCTTAAAACATCTATGCTGAATTATTCTTAAAATCATCAAGGTTTAAATTAGAGCCCAAAGATTTCAAGGGAAAACAATGTAGTGATATTGCTACAAGCCACATGGAAAAGCTAATTGATTATGACAAAAAATTAACAAGAATGCTGACACACTGTGCTTGCTAAAGAATTTTTTGGACCCTATTTGTGATAATCGTGTCATACTTAATTATCATGGAAAGATCCCAGAACTCTGGGAACCCCAAGAATTTTTTTTTTTACATTTTCCCCATTATTTACAAATGCATATATTAAGATATTTTCTACTCTTGAGTGAATCTCTAAAGTTCAAAAAACAAAAAGCCAAACCAAAACTTCAAGGAAAGTTAAACTTCACCTACCTAAGAAAGCTCCAAAAGACACTCTGCCTATACCTGTTTCACAAAGAAGGAAAATGAAAGGATAGAATTACAGAAAATACAAAAGTTATACCAAAAAACCCCCAAAACCCCACAAAAAAAAAAAAAACAAAAACAAAAACCAAAAAAACCAAAAACCAAACCAACAAACCAAACCCAAACAGGTTAGCTACACACAGAGGAAATGAAAAGATGTTAGTAGCATTAACTGGAGTAGTATTGCCTTTCACATGTCAATTAGATTATTTTAAGCAGCAATTAAACCAAAACACTTTGAAAACATAAGTAAACATAAAATCTTAAAACAGGTCATGTTTTAAGATTGTGAATAGTTTGGCACTTCTCTAACATTTCACTTCAAGGTATAATTTACTGTATAAACAACTTGATATTGTGAATGAAAATTCACTTCAGAAAATGCAATAAAGAAATGCTTTACTGCTCCAACTCTGCTCATTAAAAATACTTTGCATATTACATTTCAAGGTATAAACTTGTTATGCTGTTTTAGGCTAAGTCTTCTTAAACATACTGAGAGCCCATGTAACATATCATAGACTCCCTAGAAAGGCCACTGTGTGCAATTAATGCAGAAACATAAAAACTAATTAATTTCATGAGTCAGAGCTGTAGAACAGTTTAAAGTGTTTTTGCCTTGAGTGCCATGTCATTGTATAATTTCTCTGGAAGGAGATGATCCTTATAAGCAACATCACTGAAATAAGTTTATTTGCCAGTGAAGTCAAGCACTATTGGTCTGGACTGTTTTTCCTGATCCATGGAAGTTGTTCTACATCTTGAACTGCAAACCATCACTTAGATTTATGCTACATGACATATACAAAAAAGTTCCCTCTTCCCAGCTATAATGGGACAGACTAAATAAGAATAAAACATTAGGCAGAAGTGAGACAAAGAGAAAGGCATTTTCTCAGATTTACTGGTGAATAACACACAGTAACACACAAAATCCCATAGAATTGCAGCCTTTTCAGTGCTCTCAAATGCAAAAAAATAGAGAAAGTTAAGTCCCTTGCAAGAAGCCCTGCAACCATTTATGGCATCAACTGGTTGGGCTTGCCCAGCAAATACAGGAGCACAGAGAGGAAAATGCTCCCTTTTATAGAAAAGTTTGCAAGAAACAAAAGTTCCTGTGGTTTTTACACCTCTGTGAACATAAACTAAAAGTGTTTTTCACAGAACAACACCAGAAATGATGGAAGGACTGGCTGTCACCAATACTACAGACTTTGAAAGGTGAAGCTGTAAGCTCTGCTTTATGAAGTTCCTGGAAGTCTGGACTCAAATGCAAGTACCTGTATCTGTTCCTTGTAATCTGACTGTGGAGATTCAAAAATCAACCCAATAATCTCCATCATCAATGTGTCTATGCATCAGTGTCAGAGAAAACAAAAGGCTGCTCTGGCAAACCTGAAATAATGTACAATACAGGTACCAAGCCCAGCAGGGTTGTTTCTTCCCTAAAATTTGACTCCTGAGAAATCTGGGAAGTAACAGAACACCTGGGACAGGCATTTACTGATTAAATAAATTATTATATAACGTATACACACTACCCTAGCATTGAACAGCTGGGAACAGAGAGAGTGAAGGCAAAATTGTAAGACTTCTAGAAACCGCCATGTAACGCTTAATTCTGCTATGTGAAATGGCAGGTGAAGAAGGGCAACTCTGTACTCATCAGATCCTAAAAGGTAATAGGTATTATTTTGATGCTCAGATTCTTGACTGCTAAGATTTGCAGTTAAAATGTGTTCTTTCATCTTCTGAACTATAAAAAATCAGAACCTTAAGACATAGTATGGCATACCAAAACTTAAAGCAAAGCAAGCTTAATACAAGCCTACTATAATTATGAAGCAATGGTCCCTATATAAGGTGTCTTTCTTACTGGGCTGCTGCATCACTCCCTAGAAATACTTCAGCAATTTTAGCCTTGTGAGTTAGATCTAATGAGGTCCACTTGGTCTGGTGTACAAAATAATGCACCAATTCAGCAAAAGATCCAGATTTTTTACAAATCATATCTGTTTTCAATAGTGCAAATCTGAAAGCAAATTTAAGGTATGCAATTCAGACAGTCAATATCAGAACAAGGATGGAAAAGGCATGAGTGGTTTGAGTAAAGTTTATCATCTAAACAAACCATACTAACAGGATAAAGATTGCTGAATTCTAGGAGAAAAGGTAAGATAAAATTTTAACCCAACATTAATTAGGCCTTATTTGGACTCAGTTGTATTTCTTACAAAGAAAGCTGCATTTCAAAACATCTCCTATTCTTAATTGAAAAAAAAGGAAGATAAAAACATTATTAAAAATACAGAACAGTTCTTTGCTAAAAAACTTTTACTCACCAAAGTATTCATTTAGAAATGCAAGAGAGGCCACATAGCAGCCAAGACTGAGGAATTCAGCCACCACCATTAAGCAATGCCATGTTCGTATGGTCAGTGCAACCATCAAGAGCTCAGTCAAGATCAGGGCAGTGAAGGAAATGGCAACGACGTGCACAAATTCGGATTCAAAAAGCAGCAGGGCTCCATACATCAGAATACCACCTGGGTAGGGTGGAGAGGGGCACAAGGTTGGCCACACACTCTGCAGTGAAATTTCACTGTACCATTTTTTACAACTGCACACTGAACATCTATCTGATTGCTCATTATGAAAAATTTGTCCAGCATTTTTTTAGAACATTGATTTTTCTGAAAGAAGGATATTTACTTTACTTTGCACATGTGAAATAAGCCAACCAAAGTAAAGCCATACAGAAACAAAACTATTAGAAAATTAAACACCTTTTAGTGAACTGTATCTGATGAACTGTTAATTAACCTCGTTTTGTCAAGTGCTGCAAATAAATGAGATATTGTTGAAAGTGTAATTACTTTCAACTGATTACATAATTCAGATTTCTTCAACAGTACTTCTGTCTTTCAATGAAAGAAAACTACTGTGTAAATACATGCAATGTGATAAGCACTCATTAAAATTTTTCTGGATTAGCATTTAATTAAAAACATGTCCTTTTTGAGGTGACATGCACCAATAAAAATACCAATCAAGCCGTGTTTTGAATAGGCCTGGCACTCTATAGGAATATCGATTTACGAGATAAACAGAAAGCAATATATATAACTGCTGATGAAATGTTAAACTTTGGGAATTCAACCTGCAGCTGAAAAATAATATTGCTAATGGCAGACAAAAATTTCTCAGTTCAGCAAAATTCTTTCCTACCTTGGTAAATACTGATTAAAACCCAGATGAGGAAGGTCTTAAATGACAAAGATCTTCCCTAAGGGAAACATGTGAGAGGACAGTTAAACACAACTTTGAAAAAATAAATCTACTCAGCTCATATATTTTTAATAGTTTATTGCTAGAGAAACATTTTACAAGTAAAATAAGTTGTATTTGAAGCGATAAAGTCTACAAAGCTTCTACTTGTTTTTATGATTCTTCACTACAAGGTTGTACAGAAATCGTGCAAAGTCTAAATTTGGGGGTATGAAATTAAGGCCTTAAACAGAAGAGATACTTTAGCTTGCAATGCTCTGGCTGGTTTTCAGAATGATAAATACAGTAAAATTTGTTTATTTTTTATTTGTAAAATGTAGTCTTCAAAACAACTATAGCATTGTGTACCTACTGACCAAAACCTTAAGCAAATCTGCAGTTAATTCCTAGTTACTTTTAAATGTTGAATAAGCCGCCCATTTACTTTCATAGAATAAATTTACGACTACTGCAAATTTTTAGCAAGCAACCATTACCAAATAAATTTTAAATCTTTTTATTGAGAATGGTACAGTCTGAAACATATGCAAACATCAAAGAATAAATGCTGTACATGTGACTCTTGCATTCTGTGAGGGCACTGATGAAATATGTTAGAACTGAAGTGTTGAAAGGATAAACATTTTAAAGATAAGGTGGCAAACAAAGCAGCCATTTTGCCACAAAAGAAATCATCAATCTAAAACAGGTAAGAATTAGCACTTCTTCATTACTGTAGCAAGTTCCACGTCCTGTGAAAAGCTTTTCACAGGCAAGCTTATGACTCTGTGTAGCAGGTCAAGGCCATATGTTTTTGAGTTTGATCATGGACTGGAATCTCAAAAACTTCAAAGATTCTCAAGTGGAGAAAGAACTAAGATGTCAAACAGAGGGAAAAAAAATTATCCCAGACTAACATAGATAATAGCTAATTTAGTGCAATTATGAAGACTAAGACTTGTAAAAGTTTGGACATTCTTTAACTAGAGTCTGCTTCTGAACTTTTAGAAACATCTTTGAAGAATTAACTATCCCTAAAGAAGACTGTCTGCTTCTGCCTTGGATGATAACTTTCCTAGCTGACAGCTAAGGATGAAGAAGAAGTGCTTTTCAAAAAACTTATTAAACAGAATCTTCAGATTTCTTTCACTCCTGTGGGTCACAAAATTATAAACCTTGCTTGTTTGCAAGTATGTGCAAACACAAACAAAACAGTATCTATGGATGACTGAGTTCTGATATATCAGCTATAAACATCTGTAATTTAAAATAAAACCATTTATGGAGATACCAGCAGTAAATCCTGCATGTTAGGAAAAAATAAATCTATAAATTAATCTACCAATTAAAAAGGAAAAATAAGATGTGAAAATATAAATATAAGTAACTCCATGTAAGAGATTTTGGGGCCAGAGTCAAGGCTACTATATCAACATACTTTCAGGTTTGAATTATTACAGTACAACCACTGGTGACTGGAGAAATGTGTTCATAAAAATTATTGAAATGTTTAGTACTATGGACTATTTTAATAATACAGAAGTTGGCCATAGTTGTGCAATCTGTCTTGCTTGGAATACTTTAAGAACATTATTACGAGAATTCCCAATTTTGCACACTGGAGATTTCAGCATTTGTTTGTAGCCGAGCACTCAGGACATTCATACCTTTGTGAGATCCTTATACAGTTCTGGATATAGCAATGCCATTTCTGGCTTCACATCTTGATCCAATACTAGAGAGAAGACTGGAAACATAGTATATATGGTTGCATACCTAGGAGAAAGGAAAGAACATGCATTAACACTTTTGTATGATATTATATTAAACTGATCAAGTGAGATCAATTATTCTTTTTCTGTAAGTGAAATTAAACTACTCTTTTTCCCAGAACTTAGGCAGTTTACCAATACAGCTTTCACATGCAAGCTGCTCTTGTGCTGCCGTTGTGAGAAGTTACAGAAGTCTTATACACTCAAAACCAATAAACACATTTCTTCCTTCTTTCTTCTATCACTGAACCTTATCATCTCTTACCATACTCCCTGTGCATTTGCACTTTGGACAACCAATTCAAAGACCTGACATTTAAATTCATCTAGAGATGGATGCATGAAAACTGAAGAAAAAAAAGAGCACTATATTCTGGACAACCTGGAGAAGGTAGGTGGATGAATAATAGTCTTAACAGCTCTGTAAGAGGCTTTGGATTTTATTGTACACATGCTAGATACACACTTTCATAAGTACTTCCCCGGAACTTAGCACAACTTCTGCAGACATTTTAGAGAGGTCTACTGTTTACCTCTGCAAAGTCTGGTGTAATCAGATCTTGGTTTGACTAAGATTTAAGCTACTGTTGATTTAAGTTATTATTTACACTGAGAATAAAAAGAAGTTCTTAGGTCAGTAGGGACAAAGAACAAGGACAAACATGAATATATGTACAGCTCTCAGCTGTATAACTTGGGGAACCATATCAGTAAACCTGCTGCTGCCACATGGCCAAATGCTGCACATATTCACATTAATGGAAATCTATTTTGGCAAACTTGGATAGTGAACTCTCAGAGGAAATTTCATGCTAGCTTCAGCTCCATTTTTAACATAAACCCCTGTGATTCTCACTGAAGTTTTTACATCAATCTGTGTGACAGCTGTAGTTGGTCTGGGAGATTTTCCTTATTGCTTTCATTCCATATGTGCACAGGTTCTACAGTATCTTCTTCTAAGGCTATGCAGATCCCTCTCTCTAGAGAACTGATCAAGAGGCTTCCCCCCATCATATAGTGCATATCCAACCAAGTGTGTGACTTTTCTTGGCACACTTATCCCAGGCTTTGGTAGTGTACCCATGATAAATGCATGGAAAACATGAATGATACCAAGCTCATGGTGTTATTTAACCAGTTAGTTTGCTGTATCACCAGAGATTGTAACTGCTGCTTTGACTTACCCTACCATTAGGAATCCTTGGTACAAGGGAACAGATGCAAAGTAGAAGACTGATGAAAATACAGCCTACAAAAAGCAGATAATTAATTATTTAATATAATTCTGTATACGTAACAATGCAATATAGAAAAAAATAACAATACTGGTTTATTAAGATTTTGTGACATTTCAAAGACAGGCATTGTGATTTTAACTATTCAGAGAATAAAGTTTAAATACCTGCATAGTTGAAATAATAAGGCCTCGGTGCATGACAAATTGACCAAGTGCTGCTGATCTTTTGTAGCTGTTTCGACCATGTACCATCAGCAGCCTACCTATGTGTTTAAACTGTGTGATAGAAAAGTCAGCTGCTAGAGAAGCTTGTTTTCCCTCCTAGAACAAAAGAAAAATATTTCAAATATGAAGCCCAGTGTAAAAGACATGTATCAAGTCTCAAGATTCTAAGCAATAAATAATTTCAAAAGATAAGTTTGTTACTTCTTTGAAAATTAGCCCTGCAATGAGACATGAAGTTTTTTTTATACATTTTCTAAGATGCAGTGGGCTGTAATAAGTACATTTAATTGTTTCTCCTGCTTCTTCTAGGTAAATGCTACACAGAAATAACTATACTTTTTTTCTGCTTTCAAAAAGATAAAGCAAAAATACTAAAGACTAAGCATTCTTATAATCTTGCAGAATACTTTATTTATCAATTTCTTAAAGAACTTTGTTCTTTAAGAACAAAGCTTCTAATCACATTCTACTAGGCTGCTGTGTGACACACGTTTCACAATGAAACTGTTACCGTTACCTTGCCTTCAATTCCAATTCCACAGTCTGCTGCTTGGATCATGCTGACATCGTTTCCTCCATCACCTGGAAAATGTCACTGCAATATTCAGTTCTTCAGAGGTTTTATTCACCTGGCCTTACAGTATTTGAGAAGCCTCTTACATACCTTTAAATTCTTACAATTAATCTATGAATTATGATTAATTACTTCAGTAATCAAGACTTTCCTGCAGAATAAGGAAGATAACCACACCTTTCTAATGGAATGGCATTTTGTGCTGCAGCTTACGCAATACCTCGCTGTTGGTAAAGGTTGATAAAGAAGTCTCTCTGGTTTTATTTCAGCTATGTCTCCTTGGTGCCACCTGCTGATTAAATTTGTTACAGATTTTCTTACAAGGATTGTGCCAAGAGTTACCTATTGCACATGTGCGTTTCCCGGTGTGGTGCTGTAACAGTTTCACAATGTGGGCTTTCTGGGTGGGAGAACATCGGCAGCACACTACAGCAGGACACTGACAAGCCAGCTCTACAAATTCATGCTCATAATACTTCAGACAAACCTGAGGGGGGGAAAAAGAAACCATGCTTGGATTTATTTACAATTAAATATTACTACAGGTAGCCCAACACAAAAAAAAGTACGAAGATTTTTTAAATGAAGTTTTCCACGTACAACATCCAACTGGGACCAAAAAAAGAAAGATTCTCCTGACTGTGGCTTTATTATTTTTAAAATCAAAGAGAATGTCAGTTTGAGCACCAACATGCTTTGAGGTTAAGAGAATAGACAGTACTAAAGCATGCTATACACAAATTCCCTTCTGTTTCTGTACAGAAGATAAAAAACCAGTAACATTACCAGATCTACAACATATATAATCTATTTTTCACTCGGTGATAAGCAAAAGTATCTCTAAGGACTACTTAAAAGCATGGGCAAATACTTGAGAAAAGAGCTGATACTATACTTTCTGACCATAAGCATATAAATAATTTGACAGAAAACAAGTTTTTACCTCAAGTGAGTCCCCAGATATCACCAAGGCACAATCATGCTTCCTCCTAAAAGCATTTAGTTCTAAGTGAGCCTCTCCTCGAGTGGCAACCTTCAATAAAAAATCCTCAGTTAAAAGCTTTTGCTATACTTTAAAAAAAGCCCTTCCTAAACACATCAAGTCTTGGTAGCTCATACCCAGAAGTCTTGATCCCACTGCAAGTCTAATACCCATGGAATTTTACTATAAGCCTCAAATCTTATGAAGTAAAAGAGTAATCCTCAGACAAGTAAAATCTATGTAGTCAGCTTAAGTGGTTCCTCACCAAAGTTTGGAAGGGCTAAAACAGTAATGAATTAATGACATTAAAATATCTGAATTTTGAGGTGGCCTGAGTCTTTTCATGCTGGAAAATCTAAAGAAAAATAGAAAAATTTCCCAAGCAAACCTCAATTATTTTTGTTTATTAACCAGTAAAATATGCTCTTAGAATAACAGGGTGTTCCCTATTTATTGTTCCTTCAGTTTTGGTAACCAGGCACAGATTTCAAAGGGCACATAAAGATGCTCATTAGTACTAATCCTTTTGGATCTTGCATGACTCTGAAGACAAGATCAAGTGGCATAATATGAAAGAATTACATCAAACATTAAAAAAAAAAATTACATAATTATTTCAGAAAGGCCCAGCTGTGAAATGCAAAAAAAAAACAAAAAAAAAAAAAACAAAAAAAAAAAAAAACAAAACAAAGGTTACTAAAAAGGCATTTTGGAAGGTTTTGAACTAGAAACAAAATATGAAAAATTGAAATTATAACCAGATTTTGAAGAGACTGGCAGGTTTGGGTGGTTTTGTGGGTTTTTTGTTTGTTTGCTGTTTTAAAAAATTTTGGGGTTTTTTGGTTTTTTTTCCTCCAATAAGTATCAATATATATTAGAGCTATCATGTTAGACAGAGCTCCAAGTACAGAATGAAACACAAGCTCTGATTGTACTTTTAATTCTGTCTCTGTCAACACTTTGATTAAATAACTTTTAAGATATATGAATCTTAATTACACTGAATGTGAAGTTTTGTCCTTGACCCACTATTACTCAGCCAGATGCAGTTCAAAGAACCTTTTCCTCTCCAGATGGGCTCTACTACCTATAAAATTTGAGTTCCATTACAAAGCCTCTGCAAAGAGAAAAACTCATACACATGCCCCAATTCAGAATTTTTTTCCTTCTTTCCCACAATTATGCATGTAAAGAGAAACTTCCTTGTCTGACAGCTGTTAGGAACACTGGACTGTGTTGGCCTAGTACTTTCTTTCTGCATTGCAGTGATAAAGAGATGTCAGCACTTATGCACAATGATGAGCTGTGACTGTCCTCTCTGTTCTACATTTCACTTAACAGAATGCTTTTAAAAAAATGTAAATACCTCCAGAATTACAAACTGTAGAAGCTGAGACTTCTAAGAATAAACAGTTTTGTTAAAAATAAAGCACAGCTTTTTGGAAAGAGAGTAGCAAAAAGTTTTTTCTTTCCAATTTATAACTATAGTAGAAGTATTATAGTACTTGATATTTTCTTACATTAATTCAGTAATTATTTCTTTGCAACAAGTACAGCCACAGAAATAACTCTGTCTAAATGCATTTTATAACTAATTTAAAACTTCTAAGTTAAGAGTTTTATGCTGATCTCTTATTATCAGTCAAGGTAATGAAAATAAAAATCTGACTCAACTAAATACATTTTTTTTCAGGAATACTTAAATTTGTGGTGTCACAAGATGGAAAGGCCAGCAAAAATTGATCTGAAGTTTTATCAGAAGCATAAATAATTTAATTGTAAATAGTAGTCTGCAGGGTCTAATTTGCCATTCTGATGCTTCAGAAGAAAACAAATTTACATGTAAATGATATTAATATAATTATTTCTGTGGGTGCAAGTGGTTAATTTAGAACAAACAGACACATTATGTCTGATCACACAGCATCAATCAACGTCTGGAAAAATCTATTTTTGTTTGGCTTCAGTCAAGTGGATAGTATGCATATAAAATGTACAGAAGAAGATTCAGTTTACTTTTCTAACAATTAATTAAACAGTCTGTTGGTAAAATACACACACACACACACACATATATATATATATATATATACATATACACACACATGAAAAAAAATTATCATACCAGTTTGATATATGTTTATACAGACGATGTTCACAGTTTAGTTCAGGATTAATTGTGCTTGACTCTAAAAAGTTCTACCAATGAAAATGCTAAAACAAGCAAGAATGACATTCATATAGCCTAAACGCATGGACAGTTTCTTAGTGGCTCAACACCTCACCTCACACAGACCCCTCTCCATCACTATTTACAGGTATGTCTGTTATGAAGGTTGTAAAATGCATGTTGAACCTGGGCCACCCAAGCATGGCTACAAACATTTCTACAGCACATCAGCAATTCTAGAAACCTTAAATGGTTTGTGATTTTATAGCCTTGAATAACAACCTAAGTACTACTCTCTTGACCATTACTATGACACACAGTGCAGTAACCCAATAATTCCCAACAACCAGCCAACTATTAATTGAATACAGCAACACTGCTATTAGACATCCTTTGATGAACCAACAAAACAGTTAGAACTATACTTACAGGTCTGAAAATATGAATATCTTGATTTCTAGACACTAAGTGAGAACTTTTTGCAATGCAAGTTGCTGTCTCCAGTTTGTCTCCTGTTAACATCCATATCTGCAAAATAACATAAGAGTTTATTCCTTTAGACATTATAATTTCTGTTCTCCAAATCTAAATGACATCTCTCTCCAACTTTTGTTCGGCACCTTTTTGGATTAGATTATGCAAGAAAATATACTGAATTGTGCATTTTAAAGTAAAATTAACAGTTTTTACTGCAATAATATGCAAAGAAGAAAAAAACTGTCTTTACGTTTTTGCAGCTCCATTCCCCTTCTGCTCTTACAAGGGTCAGTGTCTCAATGTAAATTAAAATAAAGTAAAGCTCTGGTGAAGCATAAAATTTTTTCCCTATGGCCCTGATAGTACCTTGATCAGAAAAGTGAGGATACAGATGACATTTGACAGCGAAATGATGCAACACAACAGTCTGTGACCCTGGTGATAATCTCAGAAAGCAGCAGCCAAGCCATGAGACAGCAAATCTTGGAGCATGAGCTACAGTCCCAACACTCCAAAGTGAGTTCTGCTCACTGGCATGCAGAACTGAGAAAGCAGTGAAGTTTGAGGGATAGTTGTTATGTCCTTAACAAGTGACAGCTCTCTCAGCCCCTTAACACCAAGAAGGTTTGTTAGTATGATGACTAGTTAATGAGACAAGTCAATCACCAGTGTAAGGAAACTGTAATTTCATTCCAAAATTCTTCTGGTTTGCTTTGCCCTCCTGAGCTGCCCTTCCAGCAGATAGTAGAGGGAGGGGCTGAAGTCCAGCACAAGCGGCATATGCAAGATATCCCAGCGTGTCCGACTCAGTTTAACCAAAGCAAAGTCATTACAACTATTTGGAGCAGAGCTTGATATTGCTTAAAGCAAAATGTTTATAATCTTGCCCCCTCCCCTCAGGTATTATTCATACATTTACTTGAAACCTTCCCTCAAATAAATGCAGTACTTGTATATGTGCAACTGATAGGTGTCTAGCAAAGCAACTCTTCTGCATGGCTTTTCATGCCATCCCTTTAACATGAACTGAACAAACCCCAAGGGCAGCTCTGAATTCTAGTTCAAATAATTCACCTTTTCATCTTTGTTGAAACTTCTTATGAGTGCCAGACCTAAAAACATTGTTGTCACACAAATCTTGTGCCAAACTAATTTAGTGTCAGCAAGGACAATTTACTGAAGACAGCCAGGGAATAAATGACTGAGACACACATACATCTATCCATCGGTAGTTTTCCTACAGAAGCAAGTTTGAGATTGATGAAACCTGTGGTAGACAAGGGAACTTCGCACAGTATGTTGTTTCTGCTAGTTCATGCATAAAATGTGCTTAGGACTTGACACATTTCTTGCTTTGAAAGAACCTAAATACAGACAAATACAAATTATGTCTTCATTTTAAAAGTTAATAAATGATAACCTGTTATCTCAGCAATATGCGTTTAATACCTTTATTCCAGCATTCCTTAGCATCTCTAGAGTTGGTCTAACATCTGCTTGAAGCTGATCTTCTACTCCAGTGAGACACAGTAATTCCATTTCTCGCTCCAAACTCTCTACAACAGCAGCAACCTTCAGGTTTCTATCATGTATGCTTAACTTTGCTTGGTTATATCGACTCTGTTTGCACAAACACAAAACCATTTGGAGTTTGCTACGATTCATAAAGTACACATTCAGTCTTCCACTCAGTGATAGCATGGATTCATTAGGCTAAATACTTGTCTTTAAATATTTTTAATGAAGAACAAGACTAAAGGAGCAATTTTACTCTATACCCAATGTTATACAGGGATCTTCTGAAAATTCAGTTGAAGAGAATGCCTCCTGAAGAACTATAAAGAATTGGACATCACAGCTTCTAAGGAGGAAAGACCTTATCTTTGAGAACAAGCAGATTTTTTAAATCATGCTGAAGCTACAAAAATAACATTACACTAGCTTCTGGGAAAACACTGACCAATTCAATAAAAAAGAGCAAACAAGATCTTACATATGACTGCAGAACCATCACTAAAGAATGACAAAGTCCTTAAGAGATTGTGGACAACATCTCAATTATTTTGATTTTATTTTTAAACATGAATCATCTTTTTTTGCAACCTTAACAAATCAACCTTAAAAATAAAAAAGATGGATGTTCTCCTAGAAGTAATCATATATGATAAAGCGCAAGATCATTCTGTCCTTTCATACCTCAAAATCTTGATACTGTTCCTCAGTAAGTGATTTTTTGGCAACAACCAGTGTGCGCAGTCCTTCTCGTGCCATATTACCACACTAAATGAACCGAAGCACAGAATAGTTATGCAAATTTTCAACCCTGTGTTCATGTTTTATACTGTATGCTAACAGCATGTATCTATACCATAACTTTAGGTGTTTCTTTAGACTCTTAAAATACTCTGGAGAAGCCACTAACAGGATGAAAAGCAATTATACTTCAGGTCCCTCAAATGAAGTGGCTTACTATCAGTAAGTCAATTAGATCTCCTCTCTGCTTAAAGAAAATTTCTTTTAGGTTGAAGCTTTAAAATAAATTAAAACTACTTCTGAGGCATGTAACAGAGGTACATTTCTTTCTTTCTGAATGCATCTCTTATCAGAAAAGTATCTACACATTAAAAATAGCCATAGAATAGTATGTCTGAACAAAAAGCATGGCTCTCCAGTGCAAACACTTATTGATTTGACCTCATAAAGCTAAATAAATTAAACAAGTATTTTACAATTAATTGTGCATCATTATCACCAAAAGTAATTTTTATGACATTTTGCTAGGTCTTGAGGGAGTTTAATTTATTCATGTCCCTGAATAAATCAAACTGCCCTGCAGCAGATATTGATTCATATTGCCAATACCATTATGAACATACATGGTGTAATCATTGTATTAACATACTGGCTGTATGTAGGGTCAAAAATAAGATGATTGCTGGTACCTACTAGAACACATAGTGAAAAATAATAATCAGGTTTGAAATTCAGTCACTAAGTATTTTATTTAAATTTTAATAAATGTGATAAAAAATTAGTTTGTATTGGCACCTTTTTGGATTAGATTATGCAAGAAAATATAAAGTAAAATTAACAGTTTTTACTGCAATAGTATGCAAAGAAGAAAAAAAATGTCTTTACTGACAAGCATTGGATGAAATGCTTGTCAAAGTCTTCTAATTCACTATCATACCTCACTGCAGATTTTGATCAAACAGGGGCATTTCATGATAAACAGATTTATAGCAGAANGGGTGGGGTGGGGGAGGGGGTGGGGAGGAGGAGGAATATCTGTTTATAAAGTCAAAACCAGTAGCTTAATTGCCTTTTGAAGCACGCAATAAATTCCCATTTATAAAAGATGAAATATCTTGCCAAGAAGTGGGTACGTTTTATTACTTGATGCTACTATTTCCAGTGTTATCTCTGATTCCATTGAGATACATGTCCTCTATTTCCATGTAAGAGGACCAGTTATGACTGAAGTCAACAAGCATGACAGATTCTCAGCATCCCTAAACTAAATTTTAAAATATCATTGTTATGTGCCCTCTAACTTATATATTGTTTCTCAGGAGGCAAATACCATNTTTGACCTCATAAAGCTAAATAAATTAAACAAGTATTTTACAATTAATTGTGCATCATTATCACCAAAAGTAATTTTTATGACATTTTGCTAGGTCTTGAGGGAGTTTAATTTATTCATGTCCCTGAATAAATCAAACTGCCCTGCAGCAGATATTGATTCATATTGCCAATACCATTATGAACATACATGGTGTAATCATTGTATTAACATACTGGCTGTATGTAGGGTCAAAAATAAGATGATTGCTGGTACCTACTAGAACACATAGTGAAAAATAATAATCAGGTTTGAAATTCAGTCACTAAGTATTTTATTTAAATTTTAATAAATGTGATAAAAAATTAGTTTGTATTGGCACCTTTTTGGATTAGATTATGCAAGAAAATATAAAGTAAAATTAACAGTTTTTACTGCAATAGTATGCAAAGAAGAAAAAAAATGTCTTTACTGACAAGCATTGGATGAAATGCTTGTCAAAGTCTTCTAATTCACTATCATACCTCACTGCAGATTTTGATCAAACAGGGGCATTTCATGATAAACAGATTTATAGCAGAATACTTCTCAGAAGTAAGCAGGTTTCATGTGAAAGGTCAATAAATGCAAAACCACTTTCCTTGTTTAAAGCAAAAACATGTCCTTTGCTTTTCTTGTATGTTACTCAGGAATTAGAAATAATTTTAATTCCTTAAAACCCATTCAGGATATGCACAACTGAAGTTCAAAATCCATTTTGGCATCGCCTCAGATTGTCCTTTAAACATATCCCAATAACATCTGATATATTTTTGAATTGATATTTTTATAAAATTTTAATTTTTGTAAATGTTTGTTTTCTTTCTTACCTCTTCTTCTAACCAATCATTGTACTGTACAATAGTGGACATGGCAACATCTGCACCCTTCATGTAAAATGTAATTTCTCCTGAAGATTCATCCTAAAATTTTACAAAATAAATAGGGGTGGGGTGGGGGAGGGGGTGGGGAGGAGGAGGAATATCTGTTTATAAAGTCAAAACCAGTAGCTTAATTGCCTTTTGAAGCACGCAATAAATTCCCATTTATAAAAGATGAAATATCTTGCCAAGAAGTGGGTACGTTTTATTACTTGATGCTACTATTTCCAGTGTTATCTCTGATTCCATTGAGATACATGTCCTCTATTTCCATGTAAGAGGACCAGTTATGACTGAAGTCAACAAGCATGACAGATTCTCAGCATCCCTAAACTAAATTTTAAAATATCATTGTTATGTGCCCTCTAACTTATATATAGTTTCTCAGGAGGCAAATACCATCCCAAAACAGAAATCTCTGTATCTCTGAAATATCTGGTAATTAAAAATTTACAAATAACTTAGTGTAAATACTTCTTACACATTTTAATAAGGCAACATTCATTGCATATTCAGTGAATCCACAAGCAGGCAAATGTAAACCATGAATTTCTGTGGTATTGTCTGTTGCAGAAGGAGTGAATTAGTCCAATCTGTCAGCATTATTAAAAAAAATCAAACCAAATACATAAAAAATCCCCCAACTTACCCTAACTATGATGCCCATGCGCTTGCTCTCAGAAGTGAAGGGGAAGATCTGCAGGATATAGTATGTCAGGATGTGTCCACCAGGGGTCTTCAGCTGCATTGAGGTCAGATCCCTGTTAACCAGAGTGAGACCCACACTCTCTGTCCACTGCACCAGAGCTACCTAAGAAAGAAGAAAAAAAAAAAAAAGAAAAACCAGACATATTTAAGTGTGAAAGGTCTATGATACTGTTATACAAATTAGGCTAAAGCCCAACTGTTGCTAGGGTGAAAGTTTAAACTCTTCCAAGAATCTAGGGAAAAAAAGTGAACACCAGCAGACTGAGTATAAAATCTTAACATTTGAAATTATGTGTTTCCCTTGAAGAGCTCGCAACATTTCTTATGAAGAATATAAAATATTTTTTGAATTTATTGCTAAAAAATATTTAGAAAATATTTTTCAGAAAAAAACTATTTTAATAAATACCCCACATACATTCAAATACATTAAAGACATCAAGTAGAAATTTTGAAAAATGGAATACCATTTCTATATCCACAAGACCATTATGTAAGTGACTTTGGAAATATTTAAATGTAAAATATTTTATTGCATCTACAGTTACATGTAAGTTGAGACAATGTAATAGGTAAGCAAAGGACCTTATTTTTTGTTTACTTTGCTCACTTGCTTAATTTTAATACTTTATTTTAACAGTAGTGTGACTTCTGACATCAAGTAAGATAGGAACCAAGTTTACAATACTGCATCCCACAGACTCTCATGGGAAAATCCCTTTTTCAAAATTTTGCTGCTTTGAAGTGCATGATAGCTAACGTCAACATTTTTCTATATTATACTTTGAATATCTCCCACCTGCACTGTGTGATTTATTCCTTAAAAATTTTTTTTAGGAAAACTGCTTTACTGATTTTACTGTTTTATATACAGACACATTCCATATATAATTTTTTTCTGATTAAAAAAAAATCTCCTCAATCTACTTTTGGTTTTCTAAACGTTAGTCATTACTGGAAACCATATTTTTAAATCACTAGAAAGAGAGCTATAATGACAATCACATGATTTTTATGGATCCTGGATTTTTACAGATTAATAAACTCTGCTATTAATCTCAGGAAAGAAAAAAAAACCAAAAAACATGCACTCTGATAAAAAACATGCAAGCAGAAAATTCTCTAGATAAGTTCAGCAAACATGATGGTCATTAAGAATTTCCCACAAAGCAAATAAAACACCTCAGCTTCTATGAAAATTTAAAATTGAATAAAATCCTGTGTGAACCTGTAAAAAACCCTAGTAAGTGCCATCTGTGTAGCCATCACCAGATGAAAATACAGTGAGATGCAGTAGCAGAAGAGAATAGAACACACTTTGAAAAGCACCATTTAAAATTCTTGAAAATGACAGGAAGCCTTTTAAGAAACTTTTATTCTTCACCAAAAGGAGTGTATAAGCTGTAAACGATCCAGTACTTCCAAGGTCAATTTTCACAGTGAAGGGTAACTATTACATTCTGACCTGGAAATTGCATCTTTATACTAAAACCCTATCATCTTATTTGTATTCCTTTCCAGCTAGGACTAAAGTGTTCTATATTTGGTGACTCAAATCTGTTTATTATTTCATTTATGCTTGGCTTCACATACCATTTGTATTAGTATTTTCCAGCACACTCATTTTGTATTCTTATACCTGGACTATACACAAGTGCATATTTATTTTTTCTTTTAAATTGATCAGGGTAAATAACATACAAGAAACTGTCAATACGGCTCAAGAGTCAAAGAGATGCCTACAAGGACACTGAAAAAACTTGAGAGAAAACGAGTTTGACTTTCATCACTCAGAATGAATCACAGCAGTGTCCAAAACAACATAGCCAGATCTTACCATTAAAATACTTGAAGCTTTTAGAATGCAGAATTTTTTTTTCCAAGCAAGTATTTCACAAATGTCATGAACATCTACATTATAAATCTTAACAAATACATATAAACCGAAAGGCTGGCTATAGACTGCTCAAAAAAAGGATTCTTAGGTAAGTCTCTCTTCTTGAGGTTTTCCCTCTACAAGTATATTCTCTTTTCTTCAAGACATTTCTGAAATTTTACATTAAAATGGTCTTGCAATCTAGTGTGCCCAAATCAAGAACCCCTAGAATATGCAGCAGCTGTGGCTTCTACAGAGCTTGACATAACAGATGAAGTCAGATAAAGCAATTAAAAGTTGGACAAGCACAAAAGGCTTCAATGGTGATCCCACCATTTTGTTTTAAAAGAATCCATTGTGTTGACAATATTTATTTGCTGATAACCGATAATTTTCTAATATACAAACACAGATGAAATGTGTCAAGTTTCCTGAATTTGGATTAGGGACTTATATTAATATTTTATGGATCTCCTCTGGCTTATCACAAAGCTTCCATTCTATGGAAAGTGGCTGCCTGGGAAACATAAGCATATTGACAGGTAAAGTGTCTTCCCATTACTCAGACACAGGTATTCAGTGAACCCAAGGACTGTGCAGTGTTCCTAGGGTGGGTAATGCATATGGAGGCAAAGAGAGATCTGTGGTTGCTAACTTGCTAATTTTCTTCCTCTTCAGTAGCAAACCCAAAGGGTAAAGATGTCCATCCACCTCTCATGTGACAATGACAAAGAAGCTAATTCCAAGTTAGAAAAGGAGCAAATAATTGTATTGTGAAACAGAAATGCAACAGATCTGATGCGAATTAGGGAGAAACACCTCATTTAGTGCTCTCACCCTAAATCTTTCGGATGCTTCCATTTACCTCATGCCCACTCCTGAACACTAGTTGCTTCTGTCAGCAGTCTCCCCACTAGAGGCTACCCAACGCTCTAAGTTTCTATAGTTCATAGACCCAAATATTAAACACTTCAATTACCAGGGCACAGATTTCCATAAAAAGTCAAATTCAGAGATTTCGTAAGGAAAATCTCCCAAATCAACAGCAACTTTGCAATCACCTAGAACAGTACCAGCTCAGGAGATGGAAGCAGCTTCTCAAAGTAGGAGGGTGTTTCTAATTCAGTCACCTGAGGAATGAGTGCATTTTCAGAGAGGTATGAAGAGGTAAAATTTCAAAAGCGCAGTTGTCACAGGCCATGGCCACATGTTCATGTTTTTGGGACATAACCATTGAATTTATTTAGAAATGTTCATTTATGGAACCAAATCAAACCAAAAAGCTTATGCACTGGGTCAGAGTTGACCTGTACAAAACATACTCTTGACTGCAGGTTTCCATCAAAGGACATGTTCTGTTCACCATACTTGGGATACCATGGGGCTGTATACCTAAGGCCCTAAGGCCCCATCCCTAAGGCCACAGCCTCCAGCAGCCTGGCTATCATGCCCAGCTCCTGCTTTCCTTTCCTTATGGCGCAGACTATCATTTCTGCTACCTTAGCAGAAATATTGAACTGCTCAAAATTTCCAGTATTTGTTACCCAAAACAGTTTATGGATATAAACTGTCACTTTCAATGCACAATATTCTCTTTTGAGCTAACATTAGCTTAAGATCCACTGCCTCATGGCTGCAGTTGGCAGTTCCCCACCTCATAGGGCAGTTTGGGAGTTCCACCACAGTTGTACTTACAGTTTTCTGGAGCCCTGCTATGAGCCTGACCACTTTGACCATAAAAGAACCTCCATAAATAAAGTCTTCCATGTTTTTTGACATATACGAGGAAGCAATTTGTAAGGCAAGAAAGAAGGACTAGGGATGCAAATTTTATAACCTAGTTTTGCTGCTTAGAAGAATTCTCATGTAAACCACCAGTATTTCTTTCAGAGTATTTAAGAGCATCCTCACTTCAGACAATAGGATCTCCTCTCAAAATCAGGCTGTTGTATGAGGTATATAGGCATTGTAAGTGTGGTATTTTTAAGTTAAGGCTATTGCTTTGGAAACAGAAAAGAAGCAATGAGATATCCTTTCCCCACTGCCTGAGTGTTTCCAATGGTTTCAATCAGAACTGGTCAACAACTCGTATCTGTCTCCAATCAGTGCTGGTTTGTTTATATTTATAAACAATTATTTTATAACTAACACTTGCAGTCCATCACTTTTCATAAAAAATCCTTCATAATTAAAATAAAATTATTAACTTAAAAATACAGCTTGATCGAGTGAAAAAAACTACCAATCAATATTCAAGACAAGCTATGGAGTAGTTATTCTTTGTGGGTCTCGAAGGTCATGCAAGTGATGGTTTTATGCTACTGAGTGATTTGCTTTTCACAATACATTGACAAAACAACACAATTAGTCTTGCTTCAATAAGCACACACAATGAAATGAATTAAACAATACAACATGTCTCATACATTACAGCTTCACTTTTGTAAACACAAAAGCGGCTTCACTAAGGGCATATAATTTTCCTGTCTGTTTTTAAATGATTGGCTTTCTATCTTTGGAATTAATTTCAGTAACTCTGTTGTTTCTGGACAGAAATGTTGGAATTAAATAACTGACCACACTTTCAGGTAGTATTTAAATATTCAAGATCCTGGAATTAGAAATGCTTGAGACTAGAACAGCGCAGGACAAAGCATAACCAATAAATGTCTGGTTTATGAGAGTAAACAGTCATGAAAAATCATGACTGATCAACCTTTTCTGACTATGGGGAGCAAAGGTCTTCAAAGGCTCCTGTTTGTAGCATGCCCTGAATTGCTTGGGTCTCTGACCTTTGAACTCTATTGCTTTGCCTACTTAGCTTATATCCTTTTATGACTGTTCATTACATTAAGGTAGCTGGCTTTCTACAGATGAGCTGAACCCACACCTATGATGGTAAAGTCAAAGCTGGATTTTGGTGTGGGGTTGTTTGGGTTTTCTGTTTGTTTGTTTTTTTATCCAGTGGGTTCTCAGTGAATGTTTATCATTTGCTATGCTACAGCTGTAGAGGACAAGTGACAGACAAATGAAACTTTCCAATCTTTCAGAGAAAATGAAATATTGATCATTTATCATAAGAAACAAAGAGCCTGGCATAAGTAGGGTTTGCATTATGAATACAAAATCCGTTACTTATCTCAGGTTACTCTAACAACATAAATACATCTTTTATGATGAATGTACTTCTAAATGTGCATACTTTGTTATGGTTATATTATATCTTTACATGGATGCACACATATACACAGAGATGTGAGGAATTTCAAAAGAGTTCCTCAAGTCAATTCATTAAGTGTGTAGTGTAGTCAGCATATTACTAAGCTGTTTTTTATACCTTCCTACATGGAAGAATAGTTTATACTTACATACTATTGTCTGCTTTTTACATCCTATGGTGTCATCATGCAACATTATATAATGCAACAGACTACTGTGCAAATAACGTCTTGTTTCAAAATACTCCAATCAAGCCAGATCCATAAACAAAATCTAAGAGAACAGAGTTGCAATGTTGAGGAAGTACAATGCATAAAACCATATAAGTCTATTAAATGATAATGTTGCTTATTAACCAAATATGTTGTGATAGGTCAGTGCTGAGGTTAAATAGAAAACATCAATTGAACCATTTCCCTAAATAAAGCTCCAGGGTGCAATATTCAAAGCACTTTATTCAATAAAAAATGCTTTTAAAATGGTACTTTGGTGATTGGGAAACATTGGCATCATCCGTCAACCTAACTGCAGGAAAGTTCAATAAGCTAAATAATGAACCATTTACATTATTTTCCTTAGGCTCCAGTGATTTGCAAACATTGCATCAATAGAAGTCTCAAAAAATTATGATAAAGACCTTCTAGTTTTTCAACTCTTTGGCTTTTTTCTGTCATACTGCAGTTTTTATGCTGTTTACATGCTTTTTGTAGCTTCACCTTCCTATAAGACTCTATTTAACATCAATTTCTTATTATATTAAAACATATTTGTTCAATATGATAATTTTACTAGTGTTTCAAGCACTATTTTTGAGAAGCAAAAAAGAAATTTAAGGCTGTTTTAGAATGGAAACATTTAATTTCACTGCCATATAGTTTGAATGTGAGTTGAAATTATTCAAAAATCATTATTAAAAGGCTATCTCTGCATTCTGTACCTTGCAGCATGAACAGTTTCTTTGTTGTTGATTTCTTCTTCTATTTTGTTTTCCACCCTGAGTCCCAGATCTATTATATTAGCACTTTATCAACTTTCCTTTCCTTCCTTTCATCTTTCCAAGGTCAAATTCCCTACTGTCTTCCCAGGGCACCGCTTGTATAATTCTCAAATCTTACGGCTGCTTTCTTTAGTCAACATGTGAGGAGAATTGCTCTTCATGGTAGCATTTTCAGCTTTCAGACAACTGAACAAATATACAAAAGCCCACAGGGAGAGACAAGTGAGGGGAAGAAAAACCTCACATAGTCTCTCTCAACTGCATGTCTTCATCTGATTTAGTAATACCTTTGGCTATTGAAGCAGAATGTTGAAGCAGAATGTTTACTTAATTTAGAGTTGTCATCATATCTTCATAGGCAGATCCATGCTCATGTAGTCATTCATTATACTCAGCAGTACCTCACAGGCTCATTAAACTGAAACACTTAGCAAATATGAATGCATATGCAGATGAAAATTTGCACACTTGTAATACAAGTAATACAAGTCAAACATTATACAACTACATATCATAAACAAATGCCCCTCTGGCATAAACAAATGCCCTTCCAGGATTCTCAATTCACAATGTGGATCAGCTCACACTATATAACACCACATACAGTATCATGGATTATTGATTTTAGCCAAAGATCAGCATCCCAAGTTCCTGCCTGGAGTTTTATATTTAAAACTGTTTTGACTGCCATTTTTTAGTTGTGGAGAACCAGCCACTTCTCTGTATTCTACAATCCTTTGACATAAGAACTGTGTTTATGGCATGAAATGTATGTAATGTCTGCTAGTTTGTTACTACATGAAGACAGATTTAATTTTATTTCTTGCATTCCTAAAAACACTTGTTATCAGCTTGTTACTTTTAGCAACTACAGCCTGCAGTCTGAACTAAACTTCTAAAGTTTTGTTAGCATTATATATTAGGCATGAAAATCAAATGCATGCATGAGTAACACACTACATGGCAGGATGAAGTTTGTGAAAGAAACATTGTCTGGTGCAAGATGAATTTGCACAGCTAGAAAAATATTCAGGCTTTCAGGTACATAATCCCTTCTTCACATCCTACAACAACCTTATTTTATTTATGACTAAGCTATTGGAGTTACAAGAACAACAGTACCTTCAGAAAATGCTAGAAAGTATTTAAAACAAAGCTTCTTCTCAACCTGCTGACTGTCACATGCAAACCAACTGCAAAACAGTCTATTTCTCCATTTTACTATATCAACTACACACATTTTTATAAAGTGAACTCTTTGAAATATCTTGAAATGTGAGCTTTGCCTCTCTCTTCTAGTATCTTTTAAAATTGAATTTTAGGTAATCAATTTAGGGACCAAAACAGGATTATTCAGAACAATAACTCAAATCCAATAAAAGCATTGAGATCTATAAAAAATTTGGATTTCAATAGAAGTCAAAGGCATGTTTTTATTGAAATGGTATTTTAAATTTGTGCTACACTTGATGCAACTTTGAAAGAACCCTAAAAATTATGAAGCTGCCTAGAGTTTAAAGCTCAAAAATTTGTCTACAGAAGCATCTGAGGTTTCATGGGGTTTTTTTTGTTTGTTTGGGGTTTTTTTTGTTTGTTTTTTTGTTTTTTTGTTTGGTTCTTTCTGGAGGTTTTGTTAGTTTGTCTGTTTTATCCTGTTAAGAATCTATACATTCCAGTATCTGGTAGCACCTCTAACTAATGTACCAAGATGTCCATCATTCAGAACAGTTTCATATTCCCTTTAACAGCATATTATGATTCATACATAGATTAATGTTTTGAAAATAATAATAAATAATAAACCTTTAATTGCAATCCTCAATACCATATTGACCCGGATGCACTGACTTCACATATCTTTAAGTCAAATAACTGAAAATACTTTTATACAACAAAGAACCAGCAGATCTTTCCTAAGCTGTAGAAAAATATCGAAACAGATTACTACTAATTTTAACGAAACCCCTGCTCAAAACACTTCTTTTTCCGCCACTCTTCTCTTTGTAACTTAGGTTACTCCGTTCTTTAGGAGATATAAATATTTTCAGCTTTGCATACCGACCTCATCAGGGCTGGAAGCCTGGTAAGTTCGATTTTCATCGCTGAAGTCCTGATCCACTTCTGCATATTCTGTCTCTCCAGACACGCCAGCCCGGGACTCATATACGGGGGTCACATTGTGGCAGAGTGCGATGGCCTTCACCGCTTCGTGTATCCGACTGCTGACGCTCTTTCGCACTTTGGGTGCGGATGGTTGAGGTTTCCTGGATGGTGTTGAGCTCGTACTGTTCCCACTGTTCTGAGAGTGGACCTTTAAGACCCAACACAATGAACAGTAAACCAAAGTCCAAAAATGGAAACAAAACACGACCATTCCCTTTACAAAGGTTGAAAAATGATAAGGCTAGTAACCATCTATTTATTTTTATATAACCTACTGTTCATTCAGCTTGTGATTAATAAAAAGCCTCATTTACTTTTTTTAAGAAATTATACTTAACTATGGGCTCATCACCTTGCATTTGTAGTCAAATTTCAATAACAGAGCCTGAAGACAATTGAAAAATGTGAAATGAAAACAAGTATGTTAGAAAAGGGCTGAATGGCTGACCCAGTCACCAATTGGATGAGTTCAGAAACACTGAGGCAAAATTTCAAAATTCGCTGTTTTGTTGTTCTTCACCTGTGTCATTAAACTGAAAATAAGCATTTTTTTTTAATCTTCACCTAAATCTCTGTATATTAAAAGATCACCACATTTGTTGTGGTCAGAAGAGATCAGAAGAAGTAGAGATCAGAAGACAACAAAAGACCAAAAGCAGGATAATTTTTAAGAATAATATTAGAAGTCATTAAAATACAAATATTGCTGATTTAATTTATAACTGACACAATTTCTGCATTATTTGTGAATTACTGCAGTTTTATGCTTTTGCTGCAGCTAAAATATTTTTTCCCTTACAAGAATGCAATTATCTAATAAAATAATCGTGCAAAATAACAGTTTGACACATGTTTGAAGATTATTTTATTGTTGTAAAACCATTAAAATAGCATTGTTTTAAGTTATACTTTAGAAATGCTCGAGAACTAATTTTCCTCTGAAAAGTACTGTGTTTATAATTAGTTAAAGTAAGTTGGGGTTTTTTAGTGGGGGAGAGTTTATTGTTTTTTGTTGGTTGGGTCTTGTTTTTTTTGTTTAAAAGTCGGCACATTAAATATATCAGCAGTACCCCACAAGCTCTTCCGTTAACTCCAATGTAACTCAAAAAACCTTCTCAGAATCCATGCTTTTTTCCTCCTGACTGCAATCTGCTGAACCGTGAACATTCTGCCCATCAAATTACAGTGTTGTCTAATAAAGGGTTTAACTTTCTGCTCATCTGGCACTGCTTTTCAGCTACTGCTTTAAACCTCTGCATTTGCATTCTGCTAACGCTGATGCCATTACAGTCACAAATAAATTAAGCTGATTTACTCCTTCTGAATTATGTTATGTTTATTGATGCTTGTATAATTTAATTTCACACAAATTCCATTAAAGATTATGCCCTCTATCACAAAATGCTTCCAGTGGGGAAATATAATCAGGTTATAATAGATTTGTGTGTTACATTAAGATGACAATAGTCTAGTAGGTCTACTGTAATAATAAAACAGAACACAAACAAGGGATAAAATCAATGTCACACAAGAACCACTGCCTAGCTAACCAGCAGCTTCTATTATAATAGATTAAATAAGAAACCTCACCATACTTTTTCAGACTGAAACAATTGTTTAGTAGTTGTTTGGTTTGTTACTGAGACTCCATCATTGTTCTGTTTTAACTAGTTGCTACTAACACAACCATAATGAAAGCATTATTTAAACATAGTGTTATATAAAGCTGAAAAAAAGGGACGTTTGAAGAAGATTCTTTTCATCATCTACTAATAGCAAATCTACATTTTGGAAGTCTTTTTCCCACAGCTGAGAAGAAAAGCTTTCCTCAGTTCTTACTATGTTACAGTTACTAAAAACTTGTAACCATGGTTACCACCGTTAAATTTTACAGTAAATGAGTAAAAGCTTTAAGTGGTAAGAATTCCAGGAATTGTGTAATTCTTTTCAGACAGCATCTTTAACTGCAAAATATGAAGTATTTCTGAGCATGCCTCCCCTAGAGGACTGGTGCTTAGCTGTTAAAACTCAGACCAAGGTGTGCCAGTTCAAGACTATCAGTTAATATCATTTATTGCTATAGTTGTTACTGCGAATACCCAAATGACACATTATAAGAAATCCAGGTTTGGGTGATTTTTACAAACTCAGTCAGTAGCAGCTAATTTCAGTGGCACATTCTGAACCAAATTTGGACAGCTGATGTTTAGGTGAAAGAGCTCCATTTCTTATTTCCACGGCATGATTATTGTATCTCACTTACTATTCATGGCTATACCTACTAAAGATTAAGCTGAAATAGATTTATCCAAGGAAAAGAATGCAAGAAGGGGATTTGTTGAATTGCATAGATAGATAGAAAGTAATTAGGAATCTAAGTTGCAAACTTAAAACATTAACATTTAATCTCTGTCTTCTCTTCTCTCTCCCCTTCCAAAAGCTACAAAGTATTAACTGGGTCCAGTGTAGTGTTAAACAAAATTTTTATATTTATTTTAAGTAAATAAGAAGGGAGCCATAGTTTACAACACAGTACAGCCAGATATTCCAATCAATTGTTGATCCTACAAGTCCTTTTACAAGAGAAAATGAAGACACAGACAAGGACATCAGTCTACAAACTTAACTGGCTATTCTAGGGTGGACTTTATGATGTCTGTATCATCAATTTTCTGTTCTGTTTATGCTGGATATTAATCCTGCACCTTTAGGACTGGTTCTTAGTGTGAAGGGGGGAAAAGAAGCATGCAGTTTGTTTGCAGAAACTGCACTTGCTTCCCCGCATTCTCTCTCACGGACTGTGTTGTCTGCCACACAGACAGTGGGGCAGGGCTCTGATTTGCTTTTAGTTAGTTTTTAGCTAGCTGAGGCAGAGAAGTTCCCTGGACTGTGGCCAGGGAACTTCTTTTTCTGGGAACTGATCAACCCTGCTCTGAACTGAAAACCCAGAAAAACACTGGGAGCTCACACCTGTGGCCCACCAGGGCCCAAGACACAGCATTTTCCATCAGGAGAGGGACTGATAAAGACTGAGCGAGCTGAGAAACACCCACAGCGGACTCTCTCTGAACTACAGGAAGACTTTCTGCATTTACCATCTCCTCAGAACAGCGAGAGGCTTTCTTTTTGAATATGATTAATTTATTATTTATTATTCATACTTGTGAATACTTTGCTTGTTAAATAAACAGTTTTTTCCACTTTTCTCCAAGGAAATCTTTCCCGAACCAGTGGCGGGCACTTGAATTTACTTTCTAGAGGGACCCCATTTGGAGGTTTCCTCCGAAATTTGCCCTACACCAGGACACTGGGTCAGGCAGTCATGTTTGTGTATCCAAGTTAACTACAGGGAAAAAAAAATATATATAAAATTTTATTCTCATTTTGTAAACAACATGGAAACACTAGTTAACCTTTAATATGTTTCCTCTTCTGTCAATTTTCTTATTTTTTTGTTTCAAAGAAAAGAAATAAAACTAAAGCACCAAGTTCATTCTAATGTCAGAATAGAATCAGGTGTTTAGGAAGGTTTGCAGCAAGCACACAAATAGTTTACATGCATGGGAAATGCAGGTAATGCTTGCAGAATCCTACAACTGACCCACACAGAGACAGAGTCACAATCCTCTTGCACACTTTCCAGACTGAGCACTCATACATCACAGGAACACTTTGTCTTCAAGCAATATGGATGGTGTTTTCAATTTTCTCACACTTTCTCCCTGGAAGTTTTATGCTGTTTGAAATAATCTTAATTTTTTAAAGAATAATTTTTTAAATATACCTGCATAAGTTTTATTTTGACAATTACTGTTATGCCATTTGGTTATACCAATTAATGTGGTTTTTCGATGTCTACTCTTGCTGAGTATCTTCAAAGATATAATTACTGTTTATGTTGTTCTGGACACTTCCTTGTAATTTGTAGTCTCAGTAATGTATAACTTACTCTTGGATGATTTGGCAGGAGAAAGACTGCACTGCACAGACAGGTTAACACAGATTTCTGCTAGTGAAGAACAGAAAAGTAAATCTCTTTAAGTGGGTATTATGAGGAACTTTGGAATCAGGAGAGAGCTATGTACTCTCTAATATTTTTCCCTTCCATTGTATTTCTTAAGAGATACCTACCTACACACGACAACTTTCATAGCACTCAAATTCTAGATGTAATCATTAACAGCAATGCTTCAATGCTGTTAACTCCCCCACTCCCCATGAAATGTAAATTATTTATGAAATAAAATACCTGTGAATATGAGTTTATAATATGACTCTGTATTTCATCCATTGTGTCTGTTCCATAGGAAACAGTACCTAGGTGGAGGCGCTTAAATATCATCTCGTTCTGTGTAAGAGTTCCTGTAATAAAGGAGAAGTATATCACAAAGCAGTGAAAAATACTGTGAGACGGCCACAAACACCTTCTCTCTCCTCCCCCTGCAAAACCATCTTTCCTTTGGAAAGAAGGAATGAATCATGAATTAGCATCTATTTAGTTAAATAAAGGAATGTTTGTGGAGAAAGATCATTCTGCAAAGAAATCACCGGTTCCACCTGCAAGCTGATTTTTCCAGTAACTAAATATGCAAACTTGAAGAGACAAAATCTTTTCTTTATATACAAGAAATTGAATGTGCAGTATGTGGGACTCTCAAAAGCCAGTGCAAGAGCGTGCACCACATATCAGAAAATCTAGAGAAAAGTCCCCTTACATGAAACTCTGGAAGTTCATACAAGTTTTCCACACTTCATGTACCAAGGCAGCCATTCTGGCAATTGGGCATACTCAGTGTCAGTGTTATCTAGATTAAGTCATTAAGATCTAAAATCACTTCCAAATTTGACAGATTCACCCTCCAAGCAGAATAAGGCAGAATGAACAAAATCAGTGTTTTCAGTGCTTAATTCACATTTGTAAGAAACTACAGGGTGTCAGCCAGACTGACACTGCATTCAGCCCTGCCAACCAGTCATGTCCTCTGGTTTGGAAAACCTCTAATTGAGGGGTGGGGGCTTCAGCCTTTCCTGATGGGTATGTGAGGAAGAAAGGGGTCACTACTGCTTAGCTATCCACAATCAGCTCACAAAAGATTATTTTGATTATAGCCCTTCCTAAAAATTTTCCCTATGGCTACTCAGGCAGAGCAAATACAAAAATAGTGTAAAGCTATTCCTATATTTAATCCCACAGTTTTGTGTCATTAAAATGCATAAGTCTGATCATAAAAAAAAACCCTAACATGGTACCAGAGTAGACATGTTTGAAGCTTCTATTTCTATTTTTAAAAAGGAGTGTAAGAAAATTATTTGGAAAAAATACTGCAGAATAAAGTATTTAATATTAACTTTATTTACCTTAACTATTTTTATTTCACATCTTCATCCCAGTATGCCAAAATACATGCTAAGCAATAGGAGAAGAAAAGACTAAAAGCATGAAATGTGCTATAACTATCTGGAAAACAACACTGTCTGGCCAGTCAGCAATCAGTTTATGCACTTATCAGGGCTAGAACTACCAGGGATCTTCAAAGATTCATTAGGACTGTAAAATTCTCATGTCTTTCTCAGTTGCATTAGAGATGTCTACCACTCACTCTCACTCCCTGGTGATGCCTGTACAGTGACAGTTCATCTCCACTGTTGTACCACCACACTGCACTACCCAACCCTGTCTTTCTGTTTTACCAGGACAAGATGGTTATTCCAAATTCCCCCTTTGCCATTAAAATTGACACTTCCTATTTGGTTTTCCTTACATGTTGTGAGGATTCTTCTTTCTATGGTAGTATTATTTGCATTTTTTAAAGAGAATTAAAATAAGGTTTATGTGAAATGCATAAATTTTCTACAAAATAAGCATAACATTATTAAAAATTACATGAAAATCTGAACAGTCCAAAGCTGGAAAACAGCCCAGGAAGACAAACTTCCAGATCTCCGTAATTAGCAAATTGGAAATTTTAGGCTACTTTTGTACATGGGAAAATGAAATTATTTTGCTTTACAGCAATCATATAAACCCACTTTTTCTACTTTTAGAAGCTCTACTTTTATTAAGACCTTTTCTTAAATTTCATTACATTTTATACTTTAATTTGAGACTAGAAAAATTCAATCTCCTTTTTGCACAGAAACATGAAAATTTCTACCAATAAATATGGGAAACGAAAATCTTCTGTTTTAAAAGAAAGCAAAATTAAAAACCCACACACTGTGCCAAAATATTCAGTGCAATAAATTTCCAAGCCAGTCTTTATCACCTTCCTAACTTTCCAGGCATGTCAATACCTTCTCACTGTCCTTGGCTTTGCCAAGCCTTTGAATTAAAAAAGCTCTCTATAGGAGTTGTGAAACTAAATGCTAGTCAAAAGGTGAGACAGCAGGCAACTGTCAAACTGCTTGCCACTATTTCTGTAATTGCTGCTTGGGAAAACTGTGCAGGAAACAAAATTAGCCCTATGATTATTATATGGAAAGATTATTTCTTCTGACACCACTAAATCAGTCCAACTCCATATCACGCTTGGTGAGGGAAAAGTTGATGGCTGGAAAATTTCTGTGTTCCACCCCCTCTTTCTCAGCAAGCATGCTTCTGCACAGAAAAGTATGGATTTTCCTATCTTGCAATCAACAGGAAACTGGGAAGTTGGTTATGAAAAACAGGTGAGGAAAAAGAAACAACAAAGACATGGAAATAAACATGCTGGAAATCCTACTTCAATACTTGCATTGAATACATCTCCTATACAATCCTTTTTATCAGCTATGTTAATAGGAAATATCTATGACAAAAAACTAAAAGCAAAAGTAAAGAAACAACAATTCCAGCTTGCTCATGCTTCTCAAGACTAGCGTGAGACTTTCAAGAACAGCCATAATAAACCTAATCTGTTGTTAGACAAACAGGGGTAGCCGAAGCTATGGAAATACTCTCCAAAAATTCTGAAAAATACCCGCCTTAACAAAATGCACCTTTTCCCATCATCCACATAGAAATTAAGTTTTGTCACTGTGCAAATTAAGAATTTACTTCTAAATTCTTCTAATGAATGAAAGGCAAAAATGGGGACGCAAACATCCTCAACAACTTTTTCCATATATTTCATGGTGCCAACCAGTCATGTTATAATTTAAGCAGCACTTCTGTCTTAAATGTTAGTGTTTTAGTTGAAGACTAATACTTCATGACAGAACAACACATCTTGTATTTTATGCCCCCAGACGCAAACCCTTCCAATATCTAGAGGCAGATTTTCTAATATAGCCCACTTTTTGAAGAAGAAAAACACCACAAAACGGAGCACTTTTAGTCTGCTCAAGGTGGCAAGTATTATAAAACAGCGAAGGAACTTTCTATTTTAAAAAATATTTTTTAAAGACCTAGTTATAAACTCCACACTTTCAGGACATTGCTAATACAAAAGAGTTATTAGATTTTTAAAAGCTTATTTTATAAAAGCTTCAGAAAGCACATGATACTATGGTATTAGTCAACATACCATCTACTATTACTATTATACATTCCTGAACTTAGCTCTGAAATGCAGGTACCACACAAGGAAAATAACCTGACAAAAAAAGCTAGTATAGAATTGCTAGAGAAAAATTTAGTGTGTTTTTTAATGAAGTCAAGAGATTTTTTTTTCTCCTTCTTTCCTACAATTGTATCATTAAACACAGAGTAAAGCAGGCAAAGAGGAAATTAATTTCTAAGGAAAAAGTCCTGAAGGCATCATTCCTTGGGTGGCAACAGATGTGATTCACAACAGAGCAGCAGAGATTTTCTGTTGTTGTTTTTTGAGAAGCAGATGCAGATCATTCTGATCCTGTATTACTAGCTGGCAATTTAGACCAATAATAGCAATCAAAAAAGTCTAAAACAAGAAAAAAGCAAGAAAATATGTACAGCAGAAAAATTTTAGTAACTTTGTGAGAAATTAAGAGGATGAGTAACTTTTCATGTAATTTGAGTACTTCGTTTGAGCTACTTGCTTAAACAGATAAGAAATCAGTGTTAATGTAAACATTTATATGGAAACTTTTAGGGAGATCAGCATAAGCAGTCTAATAATTAAATGTAGACAGCAATCTGGAGATACAAATTTTTTTCTATGAACCCTGGAAAAACATAATCTGGTATATAATATAAGAAGAAAATGAAAAAAAAACAAACCCATGGTAAGCATACATAACATATGTCTGCTCATTCAGCTGCTCCATTTATGAGTATGCCATAAACACAACATAGATAAAACCTCAAACCAAGTAAGTCCCAGTACAACCCATTAAGAATAAGGACAAGAGAGCTGAGCTATGCCTAATCTTTCCTGGGCAGAAGGCCACAGTAGAGGCAACAGGTAACCTGGGGGCACTGATTTAGGCAGTACCACTCCTAAGCCATGACACACAGTTGTTAAGAGCAGTACTTCCCCTAGGCCTTCTGCCTCCCACAAGTGCAGTATCTGTGTATTCAGCAGTGTAAGAGCAACAGCATGCTTGCTGGATTTTTTTCAGTGGATGGGAGTCCAGTGGAAAACAAAAAGTAAGGATTCCTTATTCTGGAATCTTCCTGTAGGATGTCTCCATCAAAACATTCCATTTCTAGTCTGCTCTACTCACCCTGCAAACCTAGTGATACTAAAAATCTTAGAGTCATAGCATAAATATATATCTATCTGAGTAAAGGAAGGACATGTGATTCCATCAACGTTTTCTTAATTATTCTTTCTTTTTAATTGCTTAAATTGAAGAGGTAAAGACACAGAGTATAACAAAAAAGATTAATTTTCATAAACAATTACTGAAATTCACTGTTCTAATAGTACATTACATTAGGCACTTCTAACAAAAAAAACCCAAAAAACAAAAAAAAACCCCAAAAAAACCCCCCAAAGAAAAAACCCTCACCGACCTCTAATACACAGATTTCCCCAAAAAAATCAAGAATCCCATTGCTCTATGCATCTGTTCAATGATTATATCTGTTAAGTATCTCATTTGGTCCAAACACCCACTAAAGTGTTAATTACAGAACTCAAATACAAGTGCATGCATTAGTAAATGACTACACTTGGAAGACTACATGTTCGTTTTAGCTGAACACACCGGTAGTTGTTGTGAATAGCAGGTGGTTTTCTACTCACATCCAAAGAAACAAAAGCTCTCAATAAATATTGCCAAATATAATTTTTCTCTTTTTTCACCACTAGAATTCTTTTGTATCCTAGAAAGCATGAGATACCATGCTCATGCAAACTGCTACCCACCATCATAACGGATGATGCTTTCTGTCAAACTTATATGTGATTCAATCCAAACAATGTGGCATTATGGGTAATGGATGCTATAATTAAAATGTGATTCCTAAAAAACCTGTTGTTTTACTCGGTGTTTTTAGTAATGGCTTTGTTCTACATGAAGATAAAAACTCCCTAACAAAGGAATTAATGTATTGCTTTAATAGGCTGCACCCTGAGTTAAGTTTTAAAATTTATGAGTTCTCTGCAGCATTGTTCTTTAAACAATGGCATTGTCAAATGCAACCAGTGAGAAGATTAAAGTTCTCCCAGCAGATTAAGTACAAATTATCTGTCCTCCTGTTTCAGCATCATTTATTCATTTATCACATAACGTCTAGTATTTCTGGTCAGTGTCAATATGCTCTGCATCCTTGCAGTTAACAGATGTCTTCTCTTGTCGAATGAATTACTTTATGTTTCACGCACTGGTGGCCGCAGATGTGTCACTATAGCAACATCATTAATTTCAGATCTTACCGGAAACATGCACTCCAATCAAACCTAATTATACCACATTGCTTTCTTGTCCCACAATAAGGAAACTATAATGCAATTATTGGGATACTTCATTTTCTATTATACTGTGGCAAATGAGAGAGCCACTGTGATGGACGCTTCTTGTCAAAAAGCTTATTGATGAAGCACAAACCCAATTTACAATCATACAAAGGACTACCTTGCAATTATGTTAGTAATGCAATGCTCCTTAGACTCAACAACTAATTCCTAATCATTTCCAGTGAAGCTTGGGCCATAATATAAGATTTTTGCAGGCATTTCTCTGGATTCCTTTCCTTTTCAGTATTGAGAAAAAACGTCACCTGTTTGCATTAACTAAATCAGCCTTTTAGTGCTACTTTTTTGTAGCACTTTTTTGTAGGGCAGATGGCTACAAAACTGACTCCCTTCTGGTCTGACAGGTCTTTAGTGGGAAGAACAGAATCAACTGGTTTATATGACTAGAAATGAAAGTAGAAATGAAAATTCAAATGGGAAAGTGCAGAGACCAGCTCTTATAAACTGTATACTCATGCAATATCAATCATGGATTAAGAGTACAGACTTTGTTCATTACCTAACAGTATGTTTCCCATGTATCATAAAATGCACAGTGAGAACAAATGTATTCAGGAAAGGAAACGGGAAGCAGCAACCAATATACTTGGCTAAAAAGTACCTTGTTGATGTGTTTGTCCAGAAGGAACAACAGCTTAAAATTTGCAAAGTACTTCAGATTATTAAAAGAGAGCACTGTTTCCCATCTCAACAAGGCAGTGGTGTGAAGCTGGTGACATCTCCAGGACTCCTGGCTTATTTTCACTTATATCAGCTTTCAGTTGACACTTGGGTAAAAATGCATAGTGTCTGCTAAATGCTGACCTGCTTCTTTCCAAAACACTTTGAAATGACTGCCCTCGAGTATGGCCTTCATTTTCATTTTTACATCCTTACTGTACAGATTCAAATCTTCCACCAAAGCTCAGCAGACCTCAGTTCTCTGAAAAGCTCTTGAGGTTGAACACCAACAATTATCCAAATGCTATAAAACACATTTCCTGGTAAAAGTCTTTTAACTTTTGTCTATTTAGAAGCTTTTAAGCATGTACTCCTGTGCTGCTTCTTAAACAGAACTATGGTGATTGCAAAGTGCATGATGTAGGTTGAGAAAGCCCCAACCAAAAAAAAAACCCAACCCAATTACATGCATAACAGGGTTTTTTCTCCTGGCATATACAAGTCAATAAAATGTATCCTTATAAAGATTTAGGGATGTAATATCACAGTTCCGCTTTAAAAGTCCAGTATCACTAAATTTTTTGTGGATTTTTTTTTAAAGGAGAAAAACTTTGGTTTTAATCACTCTTCTATTAGGTGTAATGGTTGTCTTCAAGTAGAACAACGGCGGGGTTTTTTGTTTTTTCAAACAATCCCCTAATTCTCAAGCAGGGTAGTAGGTATCAGAGAGAGAATAAAATTTCTGCATTGTAGAGTTGTGTGAAAAAACTGTAAGTATTTTATTTAGCAACACCCAAGATTCTCAGTGTAGTCTAACTGTAAGTAGAATACCTTAACACTTGAACTCCATTTCAAGTTTGGTGTGGTAAGTGGAATCTCTATCATCAAAGTTTAAAAAGTCTACATTGGTTTTGCTTAGAAAGTAGTGTTTGTAACTAACTAGGATTCACTTGGTAAGTGAATTCTACTGCATTGTTTTCAAAATAAATTAGTTTTGAACCTGCCTCTTCTTCTGAACATATGCTGTTAATGACATATTTCAAAGTCTTCAATGTAACAGCATTCAAAGTTACATAAATTATTATGATGAAGGGTGCAATTAAAATCAATAAGCAGTTTCAAATAGCATACAAATCATTAGATAACTGAAATAAGACTTGTTAAACAATCATTCACTTGCGCTGAAGAACTGCCCCACTATAACTAGCAATATACTTTCCTTTTACAAAATAGGAGAACAACATTCAGATGTATATAGGATAACATATGTGCTTGTAGAAGAAAAAAGCCTGTTTTGAAAAATGTGTTGTTATATTATATTTACACTTCATATCAAATATGCAGTAATGGAAGTGTTAGCATGGGAAGGAATAGAGAACTATTTCTAACAGAAGGAGATTTAAATTGTGTATTATGCTTTTGGAGCAGTATAAAAATGCATATTATGCTTTTGGAGCAGTATAACAGAGGCCAATCCCTACCCCAGAATCTTTTCATGATTTTGAACTATATTTTACTTACAACCAATAAAATAACTCTTCAGGCTTTGTGAGGAAAAAAATCTTTCTCAGTTCAGAAGTTAAGCTTCTTTAAAAAAACCCATGTATATCTACCAGAAATTGTTTATTCAATCTCAGAAAGAAATAAGGAAGTGTAACACAAGCTATTACTTCTTCACACTCTCAGTACTTACCTTCTGATGCTGGTACGGGTTGGGGGTTCCAGTACACCAGGTGAGGTACAGTAACAGGTTACAGTTATGAAGGTGAAATCATTCAGCAGAACTGGTGTTGGTAACAAAAAGAGCAACCCCTTCACTGAGACAGCAGATACCATTTTGGAGGCTGACCCTGTGACTTGTTTTGGAAATTGCTCTCTCAAAGGCCATTCTTAACTTAGTATCATACAATATTGCAGTAGCAATGAAGTGCAGAGTAAACCAGCATTCTGAGTGCTATTCCAGAATCTTTTCAGAGGAAGATGTATGGTACTTTTACTCATGCTGTACAGTGTCCTGTTGCTACAGAAGAGCTGCTCCCACAGGAATAAATCAGAGTACTACCAAATACTGACTTTAACATCTAAGTACTGGCCTACCCAAGCCTATTGATACTTGTAAAACTCCTCAAGCAAACGTGTAAAATTTTAGTGAGAAACAAACATTGGTAGTCTAAATCTACTCTTACATTAGCATATTCAAGTACAGAATTACATTTGGAAATTTTACAGAAGTTATCAGATTTCAGAATGGTAACCTGATATACCTGTTTTATCCGTTAGTAAATAAACTAATCGTCCCAACTCTTCTGGTATGGTGCTAGTTCGAACAACTGTTCCAGGAATATTGTCATCTTTCATAATCATCCACCCATAGGCTGCCTTACCCATATCCAAGTTGACACGTAAACTGCAAAGGAAATTTATATCATAATCAGTGTGAATATTAGGCAAAGTGAAAGTTATAACCATAAAAATAACACTAGAAGCTCTTTTTATAATAGTATATCTGAAATACACATTACAGTATATCTGAAAAAGTAAAGATTTTAAACCTATGTGCACCAAAATCTTGGAACAATGCTTCTTTTTTATGTGTTTGTAGAGTACATATCACAGGCTTCATTTTGGACTTTTAGAAGATATGGCAATACAAACAAATGCAGTATCATGTATTCTGCACGAGACAGATTGTAACACTTTGTGAAGACTCTTGACATAATTACATTACTACTCTTATACAGATAGCAAGAACAGATCACTATTCAAGTCACAGTTTTTAACCTACTAAAAAAAAAATCAAACACTACCTATGTTGTCTTTATAATGTGAAATTACAAATATTTTTCTATCTTTCAAGTCATTCGGGTTTATTTTTTGCTTTTTAAAAAAAAAACAACCAACAACATTATTTCCTTAGGATAGTACAACTATATTTGTCAATTTCTCTTTCCCAACAAATCAATTATATGTTTGTCCTTCCCAAAATGTAGCTAGAGAAGCTTCCTCACAAAAAGAAGAAAGTGTTGAAGCAGCAAAATGCACCCTTGTGATGGCATGTTGGCATGAAGTAATCTTTGGGTTGCTCTCTAACAGAAAATATTCAGTTTGTAGCAAGGTTTACTGTTTATACATAGAAGCCCAAAATCAAAAGTATATTTTTCCATTTTACTCTGGAACTGCATTCAAGTGCATTCATTTTTTAATATTTCCATGTCTACATCATATAAGAACTAAGGTGCACCTTTCCTGTTAGAAATGTATTAGAAATGTATAAATTACATCCTGTTAGAATGTATTCCTGTTAGAATAAAAAAGTAGTCACTCATTTAATCACATTGCTCTTCCCCATAATAAAATGCTCCAACACAAAACTTTATCCACCTTGTTCTAAAAAGGCTCTTCACCCAAAGGGTGGTTGGACACTGGCACAGGCTCCCCAAGGAAGCTGTCACAGCACGAAACCTGACAGAGTTCAAGGTGTGTTTGGACAATACGCTCAGGCACATGGTCTGACACTTGAGGATGGTTCTGCGCAGGACCAGAAGTTGAACTTGATCTTATGAGTCCCTTCCAATTCAGCACATTCAGTGATTCTGTGAACTATTTGTAGCCAAGTTGGCAACACAAGAGTCACAAGTTAAGCAAAAGGTTTACAATAATGTAACTCTTAGAACTGGTCAAACGTACCTCTCTATCCAGGTCAAAATACTGCTAATGCCCTTGAGATACTTTTGTAACAGTCCTGACATCATCCTGACTTAAATGGCTAACATAAAGAGCAGCTACCAGGAGTTTTCATCTGGCAGCTTGGAATCACAGCAACAGATTGTGAATGACCTGAGGTAACAGTGGAGGGAACAACGAGCACTATCCCATAAAGAAGAAATGCATTTAACTAGAATTGTGAGAGCATCTGAATTTTGACACACACTGAAAAAAAGTTTATTCTACATCCCCTACCTCCTGAATTTGTACAGGAGAAGGCAAAACATGTTGCAGTTTAAAAAGAAACATACATTTTAGATACAAGATTTACAGTTTAGGATGGTATTTTATGCTTTAATTACATCTTATTTTCCCACCAAAATCATCATCATCTGAAAATAATCCTTTTATCTGGTGATATACCCCAATTAGTCATTCAATATCTTCCCTAATTTCACCTGTCTTCAGACATGCAAACAGATGTAACAAAGGGACAGACAACAGGAGGAGGACTCTGTAGATTCTTTTTGCAGAAAATGCTACAGTCTAGTGAGAAAAATATTGGAAGTAACTTGCCTTACACTGGTTAACTATAACTATATACTCTACTTTATCTTACTCAGTTCAGAGCCAGTACTGTGCAAACTGCATTCTTATTATGCCTGTTTGTTAACTTTCAGAGTGAATATAAAAACCAAAGCAACACACCTCACATTAAAAGCAAAGGAACAGCAAAAGACTTACTCCTCTTAGGGATTAGAACCTGCTAGTTATCCAGTCAAGTACAAAGGACACTGTCTAACTTGACAAGAGAAACATGAGCACACTTACTTTATTTTAAAACAGATGGACATTTTCTCTAGCCAGGAGCAAGTGGATTAACTGCATGATGAAAGCTCCTCACCACCCCACTTCAAAGTCATTTAGGCTATATATTTTTTGTGACTGGACTATGAAGACAGGAATTCTGAGATGGACACCCTATTTAAGCACTTCAGTCTCAGGTACATGGCACGTACACAGAGACATCCACATGGCTGCTCTACCAGTGGAGCTCTACAAAGTTGTTCAGATAGGAAAAACTGTGCTTCCGTAAGATAAAATCAGAAAAGTCTTGCAAAGCTGAAGTAAAGTGTACATCTTCACTTGCACCTTTTATAAGCATATGTATCACCTGGTTTGACATTCCAAACACTCTATGCATTTAACTACAATATACTAGAATATAATTTAAAGGTAAGAAAGAGAAAAGAAGACTCCAACTTCTCTTACTGAGCAGTGAGGAGAAATCAATGTTTCAAAGCATTAAGGCATCTTAGAAATTACTCCAGCTTTCCATCATGCACTGCTAAATAGAATAGAATCTATCCCCTTCATGCTGATGAACCCAATAGAATGCTGGCACTACTGGTCCATAGAGAAGTAATGTCTCCCCAATGACTAGGACAGTCCAAGACCACTTTCTGGCACACAGAAAGATATTGGGTACATGCTCGAATTGTTAAGATGAGTAAAGAATTAAACAGGAATAAAAGTTAGTGTTATAGATTAATTTTTTGCTATTAATTCTAAAATTTGTATGCTGTATCCTTCTCTGACTTCCTTCACTGGGTGCTTTTAATCTTAAAGGAAATCTTTATCTTTGAAATCATTGCAGCTATTTCTTAGCACATTATGGAAACGGATGCAATACTAAAAATTATGATGGACTATTAATACTGAGTTTGCTTTTGAAATTAGAAACCTCTCCAACAGAGCTTCACAGGAATGGAAAAAAATACTTCACTGAGAAGTCCAATAATTTTTACATAATAAAACAAGGAGACACTTAGCTTACTCAAAATAAAGCTACTTTCACTGCCTGATAATATCAGCTATAATTTGTCATAATTTCTTTGCAGACTTTAGGCAACCTCGTCATATAACCAAAGCATTTTAAATTCACCAGTTTTCAAATCCTTCTCATTTAATCCAATTAAACAAACTCCAAACATATCAGTTATTCATGAAAACACACAGAACAGCATCCAACATAGCATTAGCAACAGTTGCATTTGTAACACTAATTTTTAGCAAACCAATTAACATGCAATAGTTAGGCAGAGTATGTTAATATAGGAATTTGAAGGCTGTTGCAAAGAATGAGCATATTTAGCAAAGTCAGTAATACAACGTTTCTTGTGTCTCCACTTCAGCCCTAGTTACCCTACAGCAGGCAATCCTAAGGCAATTTTTATCCAGCTTGGGGATTTATTGCATTGCAAGATCCAGGGTGGCATTCTCTGCAATTCAGCTTCAGAACAAATAAACAACACAACATTTCAGAATCCACACAGCTTTTAACTACATGTTAAATAGTTCTGCTCTTATTCCCTCAAAAACATCAGTGTTTTAGATTAAACACTCCTATTTACAGGACTTCTAAATGATGTAAGGTCCTCTTCTAAAGGTGTCTGATTTGGTTTTTGTTTTGTCAAAAGGACAAATTTACCAATAAAGAAAGGCCTTCACTGAGAAAGTTTGACAAATACATTTAGAAAGTCCAGAAACATTCTACCATTCATGACTCAGTGAAAAGCCATCAGGACCTAATGAAATTAGCAAGGACAATTTTGTGAACAAAGTGATATTGGGACAAATAAAATTCAAGTATGATTTTGACTAAAAAATAGATGATAGGTTTTTCCCCCCAACTTCCTGAGCAGTTCTATATATGTAAGAGTTTTCTAACCAAAACATCAAAGCTGTGCTAAAACTCCTATTTTAGCTGTGCTAAAATACAGTATGAGTATGCAAAGTGTTTTTTTTTTTTTTTTAATAAATGAAAGATGATGATAATTGGGATGTAGTCTTTTTCTTTCCAGGACTTCCTTCTCTGTGAAAATCATACTGAAGGTGATATTTGGGTCCCATTATTATACAAAATTGTACCAAATCCCCTATGGCTACATCCCCTAATCTTCTTAACATATCCCTACTTCCTTGAAATAGCCATAAACTATATATTGACATATACATTATCCAAAATCTAGAAAAAGAAAATTGAATAATTTTTAAATTATTTAATGCCAAGAAACAACCAAAAATATCTTAAATTTAACATGCCTGGAAAGTTAAATCTTCACAGAAACTGATTTTTAGAACCTAGTAACTGGTATTAACTGGTATTAAACAAATAATAATAGAACAAAACAGAAGTTACTTCATTTAAGCACAATTTTATATAAAGATCTAAGCAAAAAAACCAACCTACAGATCATCCTTTAATTTCCCCATTTCTCATATTTTATTTGATGAGGAAGCAATGATATAATATTCTTTTATGTTTTGCCCACAATATATACTTTTTAATTTAGTTTTTTTCTGCTGTTTGGCACTCCCAAGAAGAGTCTGTGTTCTGGTTTGCTTCATAACTGGTCTCACTACTTCTCTTGCACTAATTTTTCTAGATTTTGTCCATTATGTGAGCATATAAAAGAAAATTACGGAAGGTACACATAGCATTTTGCATGAAACTCTGGGAGTGAATGTAACTTTAAAAGAGAACTCAACCCCACACATTTAGGATTACAAATTTGGGGGGGGGGGAAGGTACCACTGTATAGCTATAATGACTGTGGCACATGCAGTTTTTCAAGGGCGAAGTGCAACCCAGATACAGATAATTACATGTTGTAACATAGAATTAAAAATCCAGGAGGAAATCTAGGGAATAATTAATGAAAAAATGAATCTGTGAATTTCTTACAGGCTTAAAACACAAAAGCATGCAAAAAAAACCCCAAACCCAAACACACGTAAAACCAGCACCTTTGTGTAAAAGATGTAGCATGTGCAGCTCAGAGTGACAATGACTGCCTCCTATTAAAAATGTTTCTTTGTTATTATCATATTTACCAGGTCAAATGCTATCTTTCATTAGGCCTCATACAAAGGTGACAATATTGACATTAGAGGTCCAATACAAATACTATTTAAAACACAGGGTTTTGGGGTTTTTTTGTATATTCTACACAAATTTGGCATTACCTGCTATAATACCATAGGTTTAAAACCAGAAAAAAAATCCTAGGAGCAAATAGGCAGTATTGCAATATTTGAAAGGAGAAAGACTTACTACAATAGATCAGTTTCAAAAATGACTCATTTTTTAGATTGATTGTGCTCAGTATTGCAGCCAGTCCTGTTTTACAATATCTGTAATAATGATGTGGACAGAAGGATCAAGTGCTCCCTGGTTGTGGAGGACACCATGTTGGGTGTGAGTGTTGATCCACTGGAGGGAAGGAAGGACCTGCAGAGGGGTCTGGACAGGTTGGGTCAATAGGCCAAGGCCAACTATATGAGGGTCAGCAAGGACAAGTGCCAGGTCCTGCCCTTGGGTCACAACAACCCCAGGCAACTCCACAGGCTGGGGCAGAGTGGCTGGAAAGCTGCCCAGCAGAAATTTACCTGGGGGTCCTGGTTGGCAGTTGTTGAACATGAGCCAGCAGTGCCCAGGTGGCCAAGAAGACCAATGACCATGGCTGGTATCAGCAACAGTGTGGCCAGCAGGACCAGGACAGCAATCAGCCCCGTACTCAGCACTGGTGGGGCCATACCTCATGTTGTATGCCCAGTTCTGGGCCCCTCGCTGCAAGAAGGACATTGAGGGGCTGGAGCGTGTCCAGAGAAGGGCAGTGGAGCTGGGGAAGTGTCTGGAACACAAGTCTGATGAGGAGCAGCTGAGGGAGCTGGGAGCGTTTAGCCTGGAGAAAAGGAGGTGCAGAAAGGACCTTATCACTCTCTACCATTGACTGAAAGGGAGGCTGTAGCCAGGTGGGGGTTGGTCTCAAGAGGAAACAGCTTCCAGTCACACCAGGGGAACTCTAGACTGGATATTAGGAAAAATTTCCTCACCAGAACTGTTGTCAAGCATTGGAACTAGCTGCCTAGGGAAGTGGTAGAGTCTAGATCACTGGAAGTATTTTTTAAAAGACTCACAGACTCGTACAGCACTTAGGGAAATGTTTTAGTGGAGAACTTGGCAGTGCTGGCTTAATAGTTGGACTTGATGATCTTAAACGTCTCCACTGATCTAAATAATTTTATGATTCTGTGCTTTTTCTATGTAGCATGGATATCAGACATTTTAAGAGAAGCAAAAAACTAGCTCAGGCAGTAGTACAGCACCATACTGAACAGTGTAAGACAGTCAGCACAGGAGAGACACATCATAACTTCTGCTGCAAAATTAATCAGTAAAATGTCATGAAACATCACATAATGTTTTTCAGTCTCTACTGAGATTGCATTATATGGTATTAAAGCACAATACATCAAATGTGTATTAAATCACTTGCTTAAGCCACTTCATAAGGTACTCTTTAGCTCTTCCACACTGAAACCTTTCCATCATATAGCTAATATCTACTCCTTCTCTCAGTGTGAGACTTCCTATACTGATACTCTGACATTTATAGATTATACAGATTAGAGCTCCAACACAGCAGAAACTACAGCATGATTGAAAGCAGCATAGCTGCTTGCTGCTGTTAGACAGTTTGCATAGATGTGAGTTCCCTGGATCTCAAGAAAACACAGAAATTCGTATCTGTATGGTCAAGGATTTGAGGGGCTATTAATGAATTTCAGACATAAGACCTCCTAGCAGTGTTTTCCTCATTGACCCTGAGAACAGACTAACATAACTTGAAGGATTTGATTTAAGTGATTATCTTAAAGACACAGAAAAAAACCCCAAAAACCCAGCCAGGAACCATGCAGTGCCCCAAAACTTTACTACTTAAGTGCAAGGCAGTTCCTTCCAGTCATTTGGGACAGCTTCTTTTGGCAGAACAGCTCAGTGACAGAAGTCTCGGGGTGTCCAAAGGAAAGGACAAGAGACATTTCAGTTTCTGTTCACACTAAAACAAAAGGATCCTTCTAAAACGATGGCTGATTAAGCCCCTGTCAATCCAACTGCTACTAAATATAGAGTCTGGGTGATACACATTTTTAACAGATCCCCAGTCAATATCTTATAATGTTATGGTAAATCATCTACAGTTCTTAACAGCTAAGCAGAAGCATGTAAATCTACAAGACTCACATCTCTGTATGTGAGGCACCAAACATTGTTTGGCTAAACCTAAACTATCTTGAAAAGCTTTCTGGCTATTTATTTATTATTTATTATTTATTAATTCTTTATTTTTTCAACAGAACCCAAGCATATAGAAGAACTGCAACTCACTTCGTCTTTCAAGGTGGTGAAGAAGACTGGACAATAAATGAACAAAGTTGGCTGGTGGCAGAGGGGATCCAGTTTGTGGGGCAGTGTCATCACTGTGTCTTTGGCCTGGGCTTTCTGAACCATTTGCTATGATAGCTCAAGTAAGCTGATAAAGACAAGTTAGTACTCAAGGCCAGGGAAAAGAACAGAATCATTTTGTGAAAAGGCTCTCTACAGCCTCAACACCTCTCCTGCACCCACATGCACACACATCAGAATTTTCATCTCAGTAGTAGTTTGTATTTTGCATCCCGTATGGAGTGAAACCTCTTCTAATCTCTTGCACTTAAAATTAAAAAATCTTCCCCCACCCAGGATGCTGGCTTTTCAACAGCATGACTGTTACTGCCCTCTGACCCTTATCATTCAGAAAACAAACAATCAAAAAAAAATACAAGTTGTTAAAAAAAAGCCCCTTGTTAAAGAAGTAAAGACGACATTACAGGCTTATGAACTTCCACACTGGTATCACAAGAGCAGCAGCATGGACATGCCTGAGGACACATGCTCCCTGCTAGTTTGCTACATGACAACTGCACTAGGTGATACAGTCTACTAGGCTAGAGCCAACTAGAAAAAAGCCTAAAAATTCTGAGGAACATGTAAAAACTCCGATAATTGGTGCAGATAATCCTAGAGAGATTTCCTTTGTTTTGGACAGTCTGTCAAGGACTTGCTTTATATCCTCCTTCCCTGATAAATCTTAAAAAATTAAATTAGCTTGACTTTTTAGGGCAGTAGATTGCCTATGGAGGCTCCTGAAGTAGCACCCCTTACTCTCCTGGTGATTCCTGGCTAGCTGAGTAGTAGGGAAAGTAGGGGCGCCCTTCACAACCAAGACAAAAGACTCAAAGGGCTACCTTTCTCTCTGGGATAATTTTGGATGTTTATTCTGGCTGGGATCCAGGAGGAAAAAGAGGCAGGGTAAAGGTGAGCAGGCTACTTGAACTCTGGGGTCAGGGCTTGAGAGTGACAGGTAACTTGACCTATCAGGTGCCCCTAAGGAGAACAAAAGGGCAGGTAAGGTTATGCAGGTTAACCAGTTTGTGATGCAATACCATAGGCTCCATGGGTTATGGTTTCTCCATATGGAAAAAGAAAACATCAATAAGAGAAACATTTCTAAGGGTCAAATGTTTCTGGGGGTGTAGGGTTGTTCAAAACATTTTGTGCATGATGATTCAAACTTACAAACAGTTTAGAGATGGACTAAGCTTTCAAGATATGTTTATTACTACTTTTTCTCCACTTCTCTTGATTACTTGTACATCACAAAATGCGTGCAATGTTGGGGGCTGATTTTTTGGAGGTGAGGAGTGGGTAAGGGCTGCTTGTTGGGGTGTTTTTTATTTTGCTGTGTTGTTAGGATTTTTTTACACTTACACGTTGTTTCACGCTTACACTTCTTAAGTCGTACATGTCCCACAGTAGTATGCTGCACAAAGTGAAGTAACATTGATGTAGATGAGTATTTAAAATGGAGCTGAAACACAAGGAACCAGCTTCTTTCTGAAGCACCTGAAAAATTACTCTTTCTAGTAATTATAGGAGAGGCTGCACAGAAATCAGTTAAGCTCTACCAGCTTGATCATCATCTTCCTGATGATCTTCACCAAACACATCTAGCCATTTTTACACGTTCATACCTGGAAATTCCCTTGCTCTGCAAACCAAAAACCAAACAGAACTGCAAAAAAGCTCCACAATTAGAAAATACCTGAATCCTCTAAAATTATTAAGCAATACATTTCATTGTGTGTGCCTGAGTCCAGATATGCTTTGCCTCTTTACCGGTGAATCCTAACCTCTGACATTTAATTTACATCTGTAAGTTCATTATTTCCCCCATATAGTTATTTTAAAAATAATGGGAGGATATAACACCTGGTTCTTCAATGTAATTTGCTTTGTTATTTTCATTTTGCAGAGTTTACACTCAAAATACAGCCTAAAAGTTAATTTCATGCTTAACATACAGAAGAGAGGAAGGGTAGTCATATTTAAGCACCAGCATGATTGAGTTGTTCATTTTGCTGATAGTGTGGGAAGCAACCCTGTATTCATGAAGATCCAGGCTGAAGAAAATTTGGTAGAGAAACAGATAAAACTCTAGGGAGGAAAGCATTCTCTGATAAATTCCTGTTCTGTGAACTAAACCAATCATATTCTCTAATACTTTTAATTTTTACATTACCTCCTGCAAACAATTGTAAATTGGATTAGATACATGCCAGAAATTATTTTTGGAGAAAAGCTATTCTACAAGTCTACGAAACAACTCTTACATTGAAAATGAGCTGCTCAGTGAACATATTTTTTTCAATGGCATATGTTGAACTTTAAATACAAAGTAAAATTTACTTACAACACCTATATAGACTTAACCCTCTTGCATCCAGTAACAAAGACATTTAAATGGTTAAAAGTTATCCCTTATTCAGAATTGATCCTTCATATCCTTAGCTCTTTCTTCCCCTCCTCTGGAAGTTTTAAAGTGCAAGTAAAAAATAGACTTGACCATTTGAATGGAGGCCTTTTTTGCCTCTTCACATGGATAAGTTGCTTAATATTCAGTAACTGTGTGTAGGGGGGATGGCAACATGACTGAACAGCATTGTATAAAAAGTAAAGGCGTTATGACAATGAAGTGTTTAGAAAGATATCCCAAAATTGTGGTTCTAGCAGGTTTGCCAGAATCTTCTCCTTCAACTTGCCACAGAATCAATTTCTCTTGCAACACAAAAGTACTATAAAACTGAAGTTCTTTTAGTTATAAGTTATTAAGACAGAGGCTTCCTGAGTATCCCATTGGTCAGTTACACAATTTCCTTCACATAGACATGTACTTAAAAAATGTGATCACAGTAACATGTTTAAGTAATGTAAGCTTAGATTAAAAGGCCTAATGAAATACTCTGGTTATTTGTCTTTTCTGTACTATGTGAACTTAAATATTGTGTGCATGCCTGAGGGGACAGGTCTTAAATCTAGCTACAGTTTAGATGCTGCTAACTCTGCTGATCACTGGGCTTACTGAATGATGTATCCCAAACTAATCCTCTAAAGAAGATCTAATATTAACAATTAGCTTAATCTAAACACTGGTTATTTTAACAGGAAATAGCATTTCCATTTTGCAAAGGCAATACTCATGCAAAGAGAAGAATTAATTTCAGTGTCAGTGTTCTCACTTCTGAGTCCACAGAAGAGTTGATTACACACATGGATATTATTTCGTGTTCCAGTTTATCTGCAATTTGAATATACAGTACTCATGCTTAATGAATTAATTAATTCAGGGCAAGTCTCTACTTGCTTACACATGTTAAAACTCCTCTCACTGTAAAAGAGCACTTACATTACTCAGCCATCCAATTTAAACTAATCACTATTGGGGTAAAATGTCTGTATTTTGACCAGGGAAATGGAACAGTTTTAGTATTTAAAAAAAAATAAATATTTAGCATTTAAAAATAAAATTCCTCAATGCATCTAGCAGTTCATTCAACTGCATGCTTCCTGAAACCACTTTCTTTTAAACCAACATTGTATCCTTACTAATACATTTATGCTAGCAAAGGATTAGATATCCTGATTACTCCAGCAAGATGAACATTATACAAAAAAAATACAACTGTATTGTTTTCTGTACAGTGATCCTTCAAGAATCAGCAGATTTGTTGGCAACTTCTTCTTCAGCTTCCTGATAAGATCAATTTCCCTTGTAATGAGAAGCAAGTATAAATTTCAAGAAAGCCACATACAGTGAAATCAGACAAGTGTATTTTGCTTTAATTCTTATGCATACCTGATTGGGATGATGTAGGAAAACAGAAGGAGGAACCGGAAAAGGTTGCGATACCACGGGCCTACAAATCCTTGCAAAGTTACCATTACAACTGATAGTGCAACTAAAGCCAAAAACAGGGCTTTGGTCAGTTGATTCAGCTCCAGGTCCAGCAAGCCAACCTGGAGGAAGAAAAAGAAATCAAGTTAGTCGGGAGTTTTTCTTAAATTTATGCTTCTGCCGAGCAAAAAATTAATGATTATTTGCTTTGGTTATTCCTACCTATTGAAAATCCATGCACTTGTAACAATTAAATGAAGTTTGATAATTGCAATGATTGTTATTCCTATGCTTGCACACAAAAGATGTTCCCTGGTTTTGTGGCAATAACAATTCCCAGAACCAATGTGAACTGTCCCAGCCAAGCCATTTGGATGCCTTCAAGTCTTACACATCCCTTCTCCATTCCTTGTTCTAGGACAGGAACACAGAAGGGCAAAGAGAAAAGACACATGAACAAATGAACTGGGACAATTTTCTTCTGTCATGCATGCAGCAAAAACACTGGCACTGTGTATTATATTTGTAGGGAGCTCACTGACTGCTAGAAGATCAAACCCCTGTTAAATTCAAGAACAGGCACATGAGATGGAGCTTGTGACTTCACATTCATGTGACAAGTGCACTACAACTTGTCACTGTACCCTCATCCCACTCTATAAATCTGAACCAATGCCACAGAAATTATGTTAAATTGTATAAAGCTTTCACTTATCCAATATAATAATAAAAGCAACAATCAATTCATTTTTAAACCAACTAAAACAGAGCTTCAATTTCACATGAATAAATAGGTATTTGATTTAGAAACATTTCAAGTAAAACATTAGGAGAAGCTATCTTTCATCCACTGTTTCTCATGAAAAAAAATTTTAAGCTATGTAACTAAGACTCTCACCATTTCAATAATGTATGATGTAAGCTAGGGTATTTTTACTCCACTTTTCGGGATGCTCTAGTAGTCAGGAAAATATGTGGGAAAATTATGTCAGGAAGAGTTTCCTAGGCCCCATCAGAGATGCCCCTTTTATCTCCAAGTCTTGCCAATAAGACCAGTAAAACATAACACTTCCTTAGATAACAAACAGTCTTCAAAAAAAGCAATTTAAATATAGTTCTTAAAAATTCCAGCAATTTTGCTTACACATGGGCTGTCCCTTCCCTAGAGAACCAGGCAGCTGAAGACCACAGCGGCTGATTTATCAGCTGCATTTAAAAAGCAGCACAACGAGGACAAATATCTTGCAATTTCCGCTGCTTCAACTACTACATAGTTTATGCTTGAATTATTGAGAAAAATAGGTTTTTGGATTAAAATGAAGAAAAATGAAGCCAGGGAAGTAGAGCATGTTTCAAAGCCCAGATCTTTTTGCGTTGACAAAGGCAGCCTAAGTTTCAGGCCTCGCTGAGGATCAGATGAAGTCATTATTCATTCAGTCAGGGAAAAAAGACTCAATTACCTCAACCTAAAGATGCTATCAATGAATGCAAAGTGCATATTTTACTCTATTCATCCAAATCCCATTAAAAAGTGAAAGGAATGATTTAATCTGGCCTTCTAGAGTTGGTCTTTTTTTGTAATAAAATAAAGAATCACTGTCTTGCAATATGCATAACTACTACCTCACACTTTTTTTTCCCTGCATCATGGTAGTGAAAGCCTATCTCTCTCCTCTCCACCCCCTATAAAAAACCCCACCCCAGAACAGAAATGAATAAAGAGCTTCTTTGGAAAGAATGCCACTTTTAGGACAGAAACATTAAATTTAGTCCACTGCACACTGATGTGTAGCTAACTCAAAGCATTAATACCTTTCTAATTGATGAAGACAGATGTGAATTTAAGTTTGGGACCCAACAAAAATGTGTCTGGAGAGGTATTATGGCAATAAAAAAGTTGATGCTGAAAAATTTTTACACAATAAATCTTTTTCTCAAGAATACTGGATTTTTTTCTAATAATGTATCATTGTTTTAAATATAGATCATGCTATTTTTCCATTGTAAATTTTAATATTTTTATTTACAATAGTAAGTGAAGGCAATTGCAAAATCCTACTTAAGAAGGCACTAAAGAATGTAAGTTTTAACAGAAATGCATTCTCCATTTCTCAAAAGCTAGTTACTCCAATGTACTAAAAGATACCTAATTAGTTTAATTCTGTGTCTTTCCATTTAATCAATTTCTGCAGTCAACTGTTAAACTATCCAGATAAATTTCATGTAGAAATTCACTAACATTCTCTAAAATTCATCTGAATATTGGAAAAGCAGATAAGCTTAATTTTAACCATACTGTGATTTTATCAAAGCATTTGTAAAATATGCCATCTTACAAAAGCTATTTATTTTCTTTGTAAAATAGTATCTAGAATAACTGAAAATATTAGAAATAGATGAATTAAGAATTGGAGTAATCTTCCACCTTTATTGCTATTTCCCATATTAGTAAAACAAATTTTCTTCTACTTGTCATAATATTTGTTCTATTTGAAACAGCTTAACAAAATTAAACACACCACTGAAAATTTTAATCTCCAAGGGAAAATTTGTACATAATGCCTAAGAAAACCACAATAGTTTTGCAAAGGGGCTGCTCTACGATAATGAAAATGAACACAATAATTGCCTGTATAATTTAAAATGCTACTAATGGCAACAACCACAAATCCATTTAGCTCCTCTTTAATTTATGCACAGTTTTAAATAGCTAATAGTTCTCAATAAAGTAATAGCTTATACCATCAATTGTCTACTTCCATGGTAGAAACGCTGACAAGTTTTTAAAATACTTCATTTTTGAATGAGGGAATCATTCAAAGGCTACACTTCACATTTTGGGCCACAAGGTGTAATTCATTATCTCATGCGACAAAACTTAATTAAAAAGTTGAAAACAACAAGAACTTTTTCAGTTACTGATATACAATCTGAAGAACAATATTGCTGTTCCTACTCTAGACGCTTAACTTTTAGGAAAGGTTATCTTCTGAAGCTATTATTGTAGCAATGGAACAATTCTTTTAGCACTATAAAATGTATATTACTTCGAAAATTAGAACTTTTAAAATGCAAAAATACTGAAATGCAAAAATTGATAATTAAATGTCATAAAACGGCAAAGATTTCTCAAAATAGTCTACTGCAGCTGTTTTTTATTCAATTACAGTTTAAAGTGCATTAGAAATAACTGCTCATGAATAGCCTTTAAGTGCCCTACTTTATTTAATACTATTGAAGTATTAAGGCACAGTCTTAAAACAGACTTCCCCCTGCAACGAAATTCCTTCACAAAGGTAATTATATTTCAGTAATCAGCCCCGTTCTGCACTGCCAAACACTACATTGACTACAATGAAATTTCATGGTATGCATGTTTGAGAGGGACTTGAGTTTTAATTTGAATCACAAACACAAAAATTTTCTTTCCTATTCTTAATACATGCTCTGAAAATACTTTATTAAACCTTGAATACCAGTATATTATATGTTTCCATTAATTGTAGTTTACACTTAGATGTAAAAGGTATGCAACATTAAATATTTAAACATGCTAAAATTCAAATTATACATCTTTCAGCTGCAGGTGACACAAACAAGGTTTGTCTAAGAAAGTGACTAGTAGCATTACATGATTTATTTTTAAAATTCTATAGATTATACTATACAGTCAGGTGCATTTATCCAAATCCCCAGGACTTTCTTCAATAATCTGTTAAACCCTCCCTATAGTTCCTAGAAATAACAGATTACTAATCTGTGTTTAAAGGCTAAATAAAGCCTTTAAACATCCTTATCTATCTACCTTAATCTTTGACACTAAAACCACAAAGAGCAACTTCAGAATCTGTAAGTGTTTCTTCTTTCTTAAGTCTCCTAATTCCTAGAATTCAAAGTTTTGACTGCTCAGCACTCCAGGCAACCACATTAAGCTAAAAAACTATTATTATTGTATGTATTTATATAACTAACATAATAAATAAACTCAGGTGTAGCAAACATTTTGTCTTAATTCCCTGTACTCAAGCAAAGGTCTGCACAAATAGGTTTCTCTACAAAGCTGACTTGATTAATGTCAAACCTACCAAATTTTGCATACAATATGCTACACTGTTTAATCAATATCATTCTCATTCTTTTCATTGGTAGATTCAAAGGTGGGAAAAGCAAAAAAACCCACAAAAATATATAAAGTGACCATTTAAAAAAAGTAAAAAAAGCCACTTCCCTGCTTTTTCTAAAATCAATTTTCAAACGGTATCATCACTGATTTAGCTGCAAGACCAACAATAAAACCTTGAAAAGTTTCTCTGAAGCACTAAAAACCTTTTACATGTTTTATTCATTTTAGATTGAGCATTAAAGCACAGGGAGGACTGGTCTACTTAAGTTCATAAAGCTGAAATTAATGCTACTTATTTAGTCCACTCCATTTAATTTATGCAGAATTACCAGAAAATAGTTCATTTAATTCCAGTAACATTTTTTGTCTTACCTTTGGCAAAAAAAGTATTCATCCTTCATGCAACTGAACCTTTGAGCAAACTGAAATATTTGGTATAATGTTAATACTGAAGTTTTATGGCACTGAATTATGTCATTTCTACAGTGATTTCAACAAACAATTTTAGATATTTAGTGTTAATACTATCCCCAAAGAAACAAATTTAAATTACTTCTCTGTAGTCTCACATAAATCAGTCCATCTCCAATGCATAGGCATTGAAAACAACAGAAAATTTTAAACTCAAGAAGAAATACAGATCATTGTCCAATGAAAGAGAAACTCAAGTACATTTTTGTAGTGTTTTGATGCATATTCAAAACCAGAGGTTTAACTCCTCTTAAAAGCAGAATACTTTTATTATGTTTTGAAATTACCCTTCTAACTTGCCTGGTTTTACTTTAACATACTATTCCAAAATGAGTATTTATGTGTTTTAAAATAAACGAATCACTCTGGAAGCAGAATTACATTTTGTAAATAGAAGTATCTATAATGCTTAAAAAAATAAACCAAAACCAAACCAACCAAAACAAAACAACACCCCCCCCCCAAAAAAAAAAAAACAAAAAAANCCCCCCCCAAAAAAAAAAAAAACAAAACCAAAACAAAACCCACAGAGGACTCACACTGTTCTTTCTCTCTCTGCCTCATTTATTCATCCATTTTATACTGTTGCCTTTTCCAGACTCAACATCATCTGAGTCTGGATACTCAAACTGAAGCTCGAGAGTCCTCTCCAGGAATTTAGAGGTGCTTAGCTCTCTCTAGTTGTCTACTGCAATAAAAACTGTAAGCGAGCTATTTCCACAACTGCACTTCAACAGGACTCAGTTCTTTGAAGTAAGGCCCTCGTTTTGTCAAATGCTAGTCACAGATTTCATAACCTTCCTCAGCCTGTCTTCTTTTTCAATTGTATTCTGGTTTACCTGAATGCCAACGATTTGCTCTATTTGCAGTTAAACATTCTATTTCAAATGATCCTAATAAGTGAAACCAAACGCGATTCATTCTTAATATCCCGCTGGCTATAAATCTGGCTTTCATTAACACTTTTGCGGTTTGGTAAAGTACACTACTGTCTCTAAATATTATTTAGCCTGTTGTTTGCTCTTAGCACGAGTCCTTAAGACGCAGAGCAACGAAGCCAAGCCGCGGGTATTTGGCTTTGGCTCGGCTTCGCCCCTGGGCGGAAAGGGGGAGCAGGGGCGGGCAGCGCTGCCGTGCGCGCTTTGGTCGGCAGAGGGCGCCAGCGCCCGCCAGTGCCGCACGGCGCCGCCCCCCCGGCACGGCCGCGCGCGGAGAGAAAGGCTGCGAGCTCCTTTCTCGGCCCCGACACCGCCGGCTGCGCGCTCAGACTGTTCTGCTGCCTGCTTAGCAAAACGGGACACTCCGCACACCTCCACACACGCACAGTCTGGCACCTTAAGGCAGCAGCAGTCAGATGCTGCGCGACCATATGTTCTCCGGTTTCGCTACCCGTTTGTCACGAACGCCAATGATTAAAACGCGTACAGAGCACATTAAGAAATCGAAAAGGTTAACAGCCCCCTTAAATTCCGGCATCCGTACAGGGACTGTGCTGTATTACAAACATACTCTCCTCCTATTAAAAACTGCCAGGTGAAAACATTTTCTCAAGACCACCCATCAATTTACAATAATTCAGTAATATACGTGATATCGGAAACTTCAACCACCAACAGCATTCACACAGTGAAACTCTCATTCATCGGTGTTTTTTTCAGTTACAAAAAATCTACAGCACAGAAGACATTTAGAGTTTCTAGGCACTCACAATCCTCCTTATATCTGACCAATATTGCTAAGCCATGGAATTCTTGGGGGTGGGGGAAGAGCAGGATTTAAAGGTACTTGATTTGAATACTCTTCCTTTCTTTACTGTAATATGTACCTTTAACATGCACTTGTTATATGTTCTTTAAGCTTGGCCATCATCAGCTTCAACTCAAGACTTTTCTACAGATGCTGTCACGTAATCAGGTCTTTCAAGGGTTAGAATACAGAATAAGCAGCTTTACACGTTACACACTATTATTAAAACACACTCAATGGAGATGGCCTTTTTTCAAATCTGAGCAGGTAAAAAAAAAAAAAAACCCATGATTTACTCTCTCACAGATTAAGATAATTAGCTGTAGCAAAATAAATGCAAAATTAGCACAGGGAGAGCTGGTTCCAAAACTTTTAATTGTATAGAATTTGCACATAAAAATAAATGCAAATATTTGAGATATATGAAAAAGAAAAATATATATAAAAAAAGGCAGCTCAGTAACAGGTACTACTTTCTTCAAGAAAAAAACAAGAAGAACCTAACAAATTGACAGCAACAGCTAGCTCTTTCATTTGCCTAGATTTTGGGAATAGCAATTCGTCTATACTTCAGACCATGCAGCTGACTGGTTTAAATAACTTTTGCAAATAGAAAACTGCAAAAATTGCCCTGATTGTGGGTTTTATATATGGCACACTAGGTTTAATAATATTTCATAAGTGGTATGAGAACCTTACAGCTTTTTCAAAGACATCTTTGAAACTGAATACTGGAAAATGTATACCTAAAGAAATCCAGCAGTTTCTTACTCCACATTCAAAATAAGGTGTTAGTAACTCATCTCCTCATAGACTATCTAGATTAAGCTATTAGCAGAGATTATTACATTTTGTAATGAGTTTAATCTCACACGGGGCTGGGATAAGAGAGCTAAGGTTATCAGAACATATGGCAATTTTTCCATTAAGAATATAATTAAATAAATGAAGCCAAGAACCCAGAAAGTCTAAGCTTATTTTAAAATTTCACCATTTCTTTTTATCCCAAACAGAAAGTAACCTCAAAGACAGTTGAACGAATACTTTTCTTCCATCTTATTTGAGGTTACATGGAGAGGTGCATTTAAAAAAAATATATTTCCAGGTAAATTACGTAAATTTTATTTTATTGTACTTTGTTATTTAAAATTTAATGAAACTAGGGAAAAACTTCAATAAGAAACACTGATACATTAGGTTGGTGCTTACGACATAAAAGCAGATGGAAATCAGAGCTGCAACATTTCTTCATGGAAATGTAAATGAAATAATACAGTAGATACAACACACAAATTATTAAAGTGACTGAGGAAACTTTCAGAAGATGGATTAGCCAATAAATCCAAGATAATGAATAAAAATTCTTGAGTGAGGAATTAAAATTGGCAGTATGCAGTGATTCATTAATTGCTGAAGCATTTCTAAAACCTCCCTCCTTCTCTGCTATGTATACTCCATGTCTGTCATTAAACCTGTCTCAGCACAGGTCCATCCAGATAACAAACACTACCATCCAGGCACAGGAAATCAGGTTTTAAAAATGAACAACCACACAACACAAAGCATCTCAAAGTTTGCTTCAAAGCATTTACACCTGAATCCTATTCATAAGGAATGTGAATGTATATTTACATGTAATAACATTCAAGAACAAAAAAAAACGTGTGACATGTGACCTGAGAAACAGCATTTTGACTGCATCGAACTTTTTTCTCTGCCTTTAGCATTTCCTGAGTATAAAATCCTGTTAGTCTGCAAGCTGAGAAGAAATGTTTCAAAAAGCCTGAGATAGACGTATTGAAAGAAAAGCTTTATTTTTATTTTTACTTTCAAAATGAAACAGGAGCTTGAAAGCTGCTCCATACAGTGGGAAATCAGCAGTAGTCTCCTAAAGGATTAATTTCATGTCAGAATATAGGGTAAAATGCCAAAGAAAAGGGAGTGAGCCTTCTTCCAGAGGAGAGTAGAAATACCCAAAATAAATCCAGAGCAAATGTCCACAACCATTTAAGGCACAGAAAAAACAGATCTTCTCAATGAAGACTTCTAGATAAGATTTGACATACAAACGTCTTACCAGTATTATGCAAAACCATCCTTTTTCACTCAAATATGTAGCAAAGATTATGACTTGAACTCTAGAATTTCTAGGTCAATTTTAATGCATCGATTCATTTACAAATTAAACTGTCCTCTGGGGAAAAAAAAATCAAACTTTTTAGATGAGGAATATCAACAAAAATGTTTTTAGGATGGTTCTTACTGTTTTTTTCTTTATACAGTTACGTGTTATTAATGTAACTTTACATTGTAAACAGGTTTACATTTATATAATGTAAATTCTATATAATGTCTGTGTTGATAGTGCCTGCTGCCCTAAAATAAACACAAAGTATGTTTCAAAACAATTAACAAAATATGTTGCTTTGAAATTATTCTTGGGATCATACAAACAAATAAGGTTCTGGAATACTAATTTCCATAATGTTGTCCATAGAGATCAGAAGTATTTAACTGGCTTTCTGGTGAGATATACAAAAGAGCTGTATATATGTAGAAATGCATATATATATATATA
>VWZN01013566.1:237214-247958 GCA_013396955.1 Regulus satrapa | reverse complement strand
TTATTATTATTATTATTACTCTAAATTGAGGATGAGATGTTTGCTGATGAAAACAAATGTGGTATTAGCTGACTTCATGTTTCATCTTAAAAGATGGTGGCTGTTGTGACAGCTAAACATCTCTTTGTGCAGCTCTTCCCGCTGCACAAATACATACATGAATTAAATGATTGCTTGTGGCTTCTGTGTTTACACTTTAAAAATTTCACATTAAAAAATGGATGGTCTTTCAAAATTCTGTTAAATCTGGAAAAATTAATTTCTCCAGGGGTGAAAAGTGGATCATTTAATCATTTAATTTAAATGATCAAGAGGATCATTTAAGCTAGTGGTGTATATGATAAAATGCATGAATGAAAGCCACTGCTCAATTAAAAATAATTTTCATCATATAATGGTTTGGGTTGGAAGAAATCCTAAAGACCATCTCATTCAAATGCTGTGGGTAGGGACACCTTCCACTAGATCAGGTTGCTCAGGGCCCTGTCCAGCCTAGCCTAAACACTTCCAGGGATGAGATAGCCACAACTTTCCTGAGTAACCTGTTCCAGTGCTTCACCACTCCCTAAGTAAAGAATTTTTTCCTAGTATCCAATGTAACCCTACTTTTTTTCAGTTTAAAACCACTGCCCCTGTCATGTCACCCTCTGCCTATATGAAAAGTCCCTCTTCCTCCTTTTAATAAGCCCTCTTTAGATACTGGAATGCTGCAATGAGGTCTCCCCAGAGGTTTTTCTTCTTCCGGCTGAACAATCCCAGCTCTCTCTGCCTATCTTTGTAGGACAGGTGCCTCATCCCTGTGAAGGGTGGCCCTTCCCTTGACCTGTACTAAAAGGTCCACACCTTTGTTGTGCTGAGAGCCCCAAAGCTGGATGCAGGACCCTAGGTGGGGTCTCATCAGAGCGAAGAAGAGGGGGGAGAATCACCTCCCTTGGCCTTCTGGAGATCCCACTTTTAATGCAGTCCAGGATGCGGTTAGTTTCATGGATCAAGCCCTGCTTTTCATCCATGAGGATTTGCAAGTCCTTCTCAGCAAGGCTCGACTCAATGTCTTCTCCCCATCTATACTGATATCTGGGAAAGCACCAGCTCAAGTGCAGCATCTTGCACTTGGGCTTGTTGAACATCATGAGGTTCTTGTGGCCCCTCTTCTAAATTTTACCTGTGTTGGACACTGCCGACACTTCCTTCATGTACCATTCTGGATCAGATGCTCATGGGGGAAACTGTGTACAAGATGAGTAAAATAGGGAGATTAGAAATAAAATTTGAAGGCATGACAAGTTCTCCAGCTGAACAAAAACCTGCAGATCCCCTCTCAAACTGCTGTAGAACGGTGATATGTGGGAAGATCCAACCGTAGGAGAAAACAAAGATAACTGTAGCAATCTCTTGCTGGATAATCTGGGTGAAAATTCCCACATTACAAATAAACTATCAACTCTTCCTCTTAATGTTAATTTCTTTGACCTCCTTTGAATGTTGTCTTGAAGCAGTTCAGCTGGGATTAACTGTTTTCCAGGAAAGTGATGTTCTACTGAAGGACCAGAGACTTCCAACCAGCATAAATAACTGGACAATCCCCACAAGAATGCAGCCCTTCATCAGTCTCACTTGGTCTCTCCTCTCCAGGTTGTTGCAACCTTTTATCTCCTCCTAACCTGAGAAAAATTAGTCTTATTTCTGCTCATTCTCCTGAACATTTGCAGTATTTGCAGCTAACCAGGCAATTCAAGCCAGCATAATTTTTAGCTCACCTTAAGCAGTATATTTCAAAACATAATGAAACAAAAATATGCCGAGCTGTTCTGTCAATACTGTTCAGTATTGACATTTTTGCTGATGCTTAAAAACCAAACAAAAGAGGGTAGGACACCAAGTTGTGGTTAAATATTTGCTGAACTAAAAAAACTTTTTACCGTCCCCTAGTAAGCCAATCAATAAAATTCAGCTCCATGTTCTACGGTGTTCATGTGCAGTTTTGAGTCCTTGGCTGTTCGTCTGACAACATTTTCTTCCTGACACACACGTGCAATACTGTTGTTCAGTTCCAAGAAGAAACTGGATGTGAAAATACCCACTGAGAATTATTATATTCCTTAGCATGTTCTCCTGAGGCACACTTAGCTACACTTTGAATGATGCTTCAGTAAAGACTTCATTTTTCCTTTCCATACTGCTGTAACAAATACTTAGTGATGTAGCGGTTCATTTTGTAAGCTTCAGAACAAGGTTGTAGCCTTTCCACCAACACTTTTGTCTATTGTATTCACAACTATATTCAGTGCAATAAATGTATCAAATTGCTAACCTCTGCTAGTAAACTCAGCATTTGTAAGTGAAGACTGTCTCCAATCCTTTTGCCCTTCTGTTCAGAAGCACATCAGCTATACACTACAAAAGTGAAGGGAAATTACATAAATTGGAAACTATCAGATTAAAAAGATGTTTCTGCTTTAATTTGATTTTATAATTAGTTTCTCTTTTCCTCCTTTTTTCTGTCTACTCCTTCCCTTAAGACACTCAACTGCTTATCCTCAATGTGCTGGAATCCAATATATTAAAATATTGAATCTCCTCTTGTTTGCCTACATGTATGTTGAAACCCAGGCCTATTGGATTTCAAGACTCAGGAGGCTTTCAAGCGAAGTGCTTTCTGATGTTGATACTTTGTTGTTGTGATACTGTAGCTGTATATTAAAGCAGTTTAGACAATGTTTTAGTAATTATTACTTGAAGGTCACAGTGGAAGTTCATGGCCATGCAATAGGTTTCCAGGAGCCTGAAGTAAGAGGCAGCATCAGCAGACCCTGCTACAGCCCTTATGTCCTGGTTTTAAAAGACAAACGTGTCTGCTAAGGAAGGTAGGAGCCTCCCTTGGAATGCAAAATGAAACCACCTCCCTCATAATAATAATTTCAAACTTAAGCGGCTCCTAGGCAAAGATATAGGAATAACAGTTCTTTACTAACAAGGGGAAAAAAGAAATTAACAAACTACAACTTAACAACAATATTAAAATAAAATACAGTAATACACAAAAAATACCAACAGAGTTGGGATACAACCTGACACCCTATAAGTCAGGGTGTTGGTAGCAGTCCCATTAAATGGTGGCTGCAGTCTGCCTGGAGTAACAGGTGTAATTCTGTTGGAGCAGTGATCCTGCAGAAGGGTGCAGTCCTCCTCTGAAGATCTAGTGGTGGTGCACAAGGGCCAGCTCTTCCTCTGGGGATCCAGTGGAAAGAGATAAGTAGTGTCCTGAATCCCAGTTTTTAATCAGTTGGAAATGCCTGGCTCCTCCCCCTGGGTGGAGTGTTTCACAATGGGATGATGTAATTTTATCAGTCACTCAATGGTCCATTAAACAGAAGATATCTTCCTGGAGCAGGGTGAGTGGTGGAAGAAATGAGAACACTGCCCCTCCTGGGCTCAACAGACGGTGACAGAATGCACACTCCTGGTCATTACAATCTGAGCCATAATGGCCCATTAACAGAAGGCAGAGATGGGTCTTGATAAAGAACACTGCCCCATCTAGGTTCAGCAGATGGGGATAGAATACACACCCTTGGCTACATCCTGGTTTGCAACCATGACACCTTACAAGGAGTGATATGGCTCCCCCTGAACCAGCTTGGTTTTAGAGCTCCACTGAGATGTCAGCAGCAGGGGGGAAAAAAAAAAAATCTTGTTTGGGCTAGAGCCTCAGGTACTTCAAAACTATCTCCTCAAGATAATGAAAAAGATCTAGATTTACTAAACCAGCCCGGGTGGCTCCAAAAACAAAAGGCTCATGTGCTTGAAGTCACAAGTCAATGATTGTTTCCATCTTAATTCACCTGAGGGTTAAAACATATGTGAAGGCTTTCAGGGTTTTTCATTATGGAGTAAACACTTCAAATTGCTTAAGATTGATACTCATACTTAAAAAGAAATATTTCACATTGATTCAGCTGAGAACAGGCTTTTCCTTTTCAAAGTGTCCCAGCTTTGGCTTGGATAGTAAAATTTCTTCTTAGGAGCTGGTACAGTACCCTGTTTGGGATTTTTTGTGAGAATTATGATAACATACCGATGTTTTAGTTGTTCCTGAGTGATGTTTATTCTTAAGTCAAGAGCTCTTCAGTTCCCCGTTATCTGCCCATTAGGTGCACAATAAGCAGTGAAGGAGCTCCACCAGGACATCTGACCAACCTGGCCAAACGGATATTCCATACCACAGAAAGCCATGCACGGTGTATAAAATGCAGGGGGTTGTCTGGGAAGTGCCAAACACTGTTCTGGCATGGGGTGAGCACAGGTCAGTAAATAGTGAGCAACTGTATTGTGCGTCCATTGTTTCTCTTGGATATTAGTTTTCTCTCTTGCTCTTTCCTTTAGGTCATAACTATCATTAAAATTTAATTTACTTTCTTTTTTCAACTATTTAACTGTTCTCATCTCAACCCACAAGATTTACTGTTTTTCTTAGTCTCTTCCCCATCCCCCTTGGGAAAGAAAGAGAGTGAGCAGCTGCTTTGCCAACTTAGTTGCCAGCTGGGGTTAAACCACAATTCAAAGTAATAAAAATAAGTCCCATACAAAGAGTTTAAAATGCAATAAGTAGTCTTCTACTCTTCCTTACCAAACACTTTGAGCTCCACTGGTGACAAGTGCCACAGAATTTTCCATTGTGATAATTTCTGTTACTAAAATTGAATTCAATGTAGATGGGGGAACATAGTATTTGAAACAAAACTGTGGCTTAATAAAAATGGCTTTTTCTTATTCTTCAAAACATTTCTAACCATATCTAAGCAAGATATCAACATCTGAGGCTGTTAACTGTGGGAGTATGTGTCATTTTTGCTCAAGAATATTGCTTTTCATTTTGTGTAAAGAAAATAAAGTACTTATATTACTTCTAGGATTTCAAATCACTGTGTAACCTTAAAAAGGTGCCCAGCAGTGTTCTGCAAAGGAACCAAATATCATTGCATATCCTGACTTGGAAGGGAGCCACAAGGTTGACCAAGTCCAACTTCTAGTCCTGTACTGGACCATGCCAAGAATGACACCATATGCCTGACAGCAGTGCCCAAACGTTTCTTGAACTCTGGCAGCCGTGGTTCTGTAACCACTTCTCTGGAAGCCTGTCTCAGTGCATGCCCACCCACTCCCAAATTAGGAAGGAAACATAGAAGATTTGCATTGCATGTTTAACAGAGAGTGAACTTCTCAAACTGCTTTCAAGTTTTTGATACAAAAAATATACATAACATGGCTGATCTTAATTAAGTCACTAAAACTGCTCCTTTAATTTCTGCTAATTCCCAAGTCCATCATCTGCTATCCACAACTTCTCTTGTCTTTTGGCTGAAGTCTCACTTTTGTCATCATTAGAAAAAACATTTACTAATAGGATAATTTTCTTTGTGTGGGCAGACATCTGCTTCTAATTTAGTTTTCAAAAGCCTGACAGAGTCTCTATCAGCTTACAGTGATGTGACAGTGCTCATTTTACTGTGCTTCACAGAAAGAATCTTTTCAAAAGTTTGGTACATTCAGACATATTGAAAATTATAGTTTTGTCAGTTCCCAATGTGATTGCCTCACAGGAATATTCTATCACATTTTGGACACTTTTTGGAGAGAAAAAGCAAGCTATTCTTATTGTGTCATGTACTGTGTACTCACTTTTGTATTTGGAAAGCATTCTAACACCTTAGTATTATTAAAACTCATGTGCTATAATCTAGAACACAAAGGTCATGTATATGCTAGCAGGAGAGTACATCTCAGCAGAAAGTAGGGGAAAAAGAATATAGACATCATGCTATGGGTATAGATACATATTCTCTGGAAACTCAAGGAGTTGTTTCCTACTCTCCAGATTGTGTAATTGTTGTTAATATTTAAAGAGTAACTAAATAAATAAAGATTTTTCAGAAGGAGAAAAGTGAGGGTGTGAGCAACTAAATGAAATTTTGGCATCTAACCAACAAAACAGATTTATTTTTTTTTTAAAGCTTGATTGAGTGGAGTTTTCAAGAAGAGCAGAACATTCTAGCAGAGGAGATTTCTTCAGGCTGGATGAGCAGTCTTTCAGCTAAGCAGTGCTGACGTGTATTCTGTGCCAACTTTGCAGTTAATTCAACTTGCAGTGTCAGAAGTTTGTTCATAAACAATATATTTATGTAAAATAAATAAAAGTAGTTTAAGTAATATGGAAATCATTTGGAATCTGAAGGAGCTAAGAAACCAGCTTTATGATAAATATTGCCTTAAAAACAGTGTAAACTGTTTAAAGAAATGTATGCAAAATGTATAATTCGTTAATGTACATTTCCCTCTTCTATCCTTACCGACAACCAAACAAGAAATTTTCCTTGGATTTCTAAATGATTCTTCATCTTTATCTGAGTATCTGGGTTTTGCTACTGTAACAGCTGTGGACAAAACCATGGAAATTTTAATAATAAGGGAAAAAAAAACCCTAGCACTTGCATAAAGGATCAAAAGCAAAATGTAAAATATATGCAGTCTTTTCTAGGTCAATTCATATTCTGTTCTTATTTTAAAAATTAACATAATTTCAATAGTTGCAGTCCAGGAAATTCCAATTTGCATCTCCCTTACATCAAATTTTTAGCCATTTATTTTCTGATGCTCTTTAAAGATTGTATTTTCTGATAGTTTATTTTCATCAGTTGCTGGCTGATTCAAACAGCATCAGCAATTTTGTTACTACTCAAAATTGGAATATAGGAAAAGGTTATCTTTATTTTTAAGCATTATTTTCCTTCAGAGGGGCATAAATCTTAAAGATGCCTATAAAAATATTGGTTTTACTCTGATAAAAACGGGCTGAGTAGTTGAGAGCCCATGCTCACGGAGAATCTAAAATAATTATCATTTACACTTTAGAGTCTATAATGTAGTGGCAACTGAGTATTGCTGGGAAACAAGGACCAAGTACTTGGCTGCATTTGTAGTCATGCTGGGTCAACTAAAACAAACAAACAAGTCAACTTCCCTATGACAGTTAAAGAGAAAACACTGGAGTAGAATAATCAACTTTTGCCCTTTTAGCACTTTAATGTAAAAATTAATATATGACAGAAGAATTTACGTCTGTTCCATTACCAATGACAAAAATTTTAAAAAGATGAATATCATTAAACCTGCATGTCCAATAAGACAAGATAGAAAATAATATTTTACTAACTCAAGCTGATGAATGGCTGATACACTGAAGTAGCAGGGAAGGTCATGCATTGTATCTGCATGGTACTGTTCAGTCACCACCACTCCAGAGTATCCCACACTTTGCAATTACCAGGAAGCAGCAACGACCATGAATATGACTTGTTCAAGGTGGGGGAGTTGAACTATATAATTCCTTATCTCCCAATCTAGACCATTCTATGATTTTATGGTTCTATATTCACATTTTGATTGTCCTGTAACAGCAGAATAGTATTGACTGTGACAAGTTAATTTTTTTTCTCCCAAAAGCTGTCAATGTATAATTTGGTAGAACACATCTAATATAAGAAGGGAGGAAAACATATAAATGTCTTATCAGACAAGGCAGTAATTCCCCACTCTTTCTCTTTGAACACTGGATGCTATTTAATATCTAATAACTTTCTTGCAAGTCTCTAGGAAACTTTCAGATCTTTAATGCTGTTTTATTTGGAACAAACATTGCAAAATGGTGAGCATTCCCCCTAGTTCTCTCATCCTTTGTTTGACTGTGAAATCTTGATTTAGTTACACACCCAACTATTCCCTCAGGCTATTAAGTAGTAAAGTACTCCAGCAAAACCTAGGAGAGATGGCACAATAGATCTGCCTACAGGACATTATTTCCATTAGGAGTAATGTTCTGCACTGCAGAAAAATGCGCTAATAGCACTGCATTATAATGTTAAAATGGGGTTACTGGTGCATGTCACCACTCAGCACAGTTCATTATCTTATGATTAAGTATGTATCAAGATAAGCAGAGATTTATGGATGCTTTTCTAAACAGCTGAAGAACTTTTGAAGAGTAATAAAAAATCCCTTTCAGATTAAGGGTTTTGCTTGTCTTGCATTTTTGTTTTCTTTCTGAAATCCTACATACTCATTATATTCTTAAGGCCTGAATAACAATCAACATTTTATACAAGATAACAGGGGAGTAGAGCAAAATAACACTGAAGAAAAAGACATGTTAACATTTCATCCGAGGGAACATTACTCATTACCAGCTTCACAGCATTCAGAACTATTTTGACAGAAGTAATGTGTGCTCCCTCCTTTTTTCATGCATGAATTAAAATTGTAATTAGTGCATCTGTAGAAAAATCACCACCTAATATACAAATGTCTGTCCATAGATAATTTTTCTCTCTCCCTTGCAGTTCACTTAATAGTCTCAATTCTTCCATGGTGTCAGAGAGACTAGTGGAATTTCATTACAGCATCATCTCATTTCATTGTTTAAGTCTGTGGCTATTAGATAACAAAGTACCACATAAAATTTATTTTTGCAGCCACCGTGTAATTTGGAGAGTTCTGTTTTGTCTGAAAACATTGGAGACCTCTTCATTGTTTTGTTTTTTGGGGTGTTTTTTGGGGTTTTGGGTTTGGGTTTTTTGGGGTTTTTTTTGGAGAAAACATTAAGATTTATTGCTGTAATGCAGGGTACATCCACAGGAGTGGGTACACATTTTCATTGCTCCCGCTGATTGAAGTAAGAGGGACAACTACAAGTAAAGACACCAAAAGTGATTATCTGAACATTCAGCTGTGTAGTTACAGATGCTGGTGTTTCTTACAACACCACCATGTACCTCCATTCCCAAAGTGGCCTAAACATTTCAATATCTTGTTTTTCTGCCAATTACCTTCCATAAAAGAAAATTATTGGAAAGGAGCAAGTTAGTAGATGTTAAAAAATTCAGACAGCCATAAGAAGTTCCCCACCTACATGGTATTTCCTACTGCTAGAAAAATTATAGAAAACGAGACATTTTTGTTCCATAATGAAGCAAATAATGTAGAGATGCAGCTGGCACTGATTTCCATAAGTGCTCAAAGTACACTGAATGGTGAATGGCTTCTTCTCACTAAGATATTCTTGTAGGATAACAAATTCTTAAGTATTACAACTTTTTAAAGAAATTATTGGATAAGGAATAATTAATACTCCTCTCCTTTCTCTAATTATTGTTTGTCCTATTCTTTTTCATTTTACTTTCTTCCATCTTTTTTCTTTTTTTTTTTTTTTTCCTTTTAATAGGCAAAACACTAAAGCGCACAACATCTCTGTTTTGGTGACAGAAATCAGCTGTCTAGAGGTGCTTCTTGACAGCAACACTCTTAGCAGTGGCTTGCTTTATCTTTCAGTCACCAGCAGATTAGTCTTCAATATTCTGAATACAGGGAATAAAATGCATATTTGAATGTACAGAAATGGAGGACTCAATAAAAAATAACAAATGTGTAAGGTTAAAATAAAATTGTTAACCGCAGTCAGGGATTCATGAAATACTAAAAATTTGAAATTGCAATGAGTTGGTATTCAAGATTATTGGAAACTGTTTTATTACATAACAACTTTAAATAAGACTGAAAATAAACAAAAAATTCATATGTGCATCTTGTAGTACCAAAGTATAGTGCATATTTTGATCTACAGTTGTATACAAGTATCAGAGCAGTTTTTTGTACCTGGATGCTTCTTAAAAGTACAAAGATTTGTAATCATAACTCCTCTGGTATCTGAAGAAAGCTAATTTTGATTAAAAAATGATTAAATGACCCCCAAAACAATGACGGCACAGATTCATATTGATATTTATGAACTTTTCTCCTAATGCACTTAGGACTTAACAAGAAAAGTTATGTGCCAAAATATATTTGTGTATTCAAATGCTTCAGATCTTTCTGTTCCCAAATAAGAAATTTAACACAAGTTTCCTAAATCAAAGTTACATGACTGAGTAAAAGATTTGGCTCCTTTTTAACGTTTTTCTCTCCACCTGTGGGAGGGAGTGTTCACTTGCTCTTCATGCCCATAAATACAATAAATGCTCCAAAATATTTCAGGGTGATTCAAAATCTTCTATGAACTAGGCATTATGACAACACAAAAAGAAAGACAAACAACAATGCCACAAGGTTATTCTGACCATGCCCACTCCTCTCCCATTAAAGAATGAAAAAGATTATTTAAAAAAAAATAAAACAGGATAAAATCAAAAGCCAAATGAGTGCCTGGAGGACACTTGAAAAGGAAAAACTATGAAAGCTGTTTAGAATTCCCTGTCTGATTTATCTGCAATATTCATAAGTGTGTGTTTATCCAAAAGCTTTGTCTCAGATCAGGCAATTAATTAAACTAGAGAAGATTTCAAGCAGAGAGAGATGAGAGCTGTTAATAGTGTGTAGCTGATAATCAAATTTGTCTCTACTATTTTTCTTGGGACTCATTCCTCTGTTTGCAGTTCTGCAGCATGAGGAACATGTGAGATCCATGGCTGAGCAGTACAACATGAAATATGCAGACTCAACTCTTCAGAACTGGAACAGTTACCACTTGTGCTAGAATCAATATATCTCAGTGCCTAAGCATACCTTCACTTCTTTGGGCATATAAGCACAAATACTGTTAGCCAGTCCTTTTTTCTTGAGATTACGTGAGGAAGTAGGTGATGTTTTCACCCAAGGTAGAAGCTGAAAAATAAGACATGGCAAGACAGGACAAAAA